>WMED01009656.1:620-16189 GCA_019650415.1 Pipa parva | reverse complement strand
ATCACCTATACTCTACTTGTCTCTGCTTATATCTATGGCTAACACGGTGCTAAACTCTACATACAGTGAAACAGTCAGTTGAGTTTGGCTTGCCACAGCTTTTGCCAGTTCTGAGGAAATTTTGCACTTCCCACATTAACATTAACTCATCACAAGGTCAAAGTTCTTCTACTAGTTTCTATATTACTTTGATTTGTTAATCTCCTTCAACACTTGTCATTTTATTACACCCTTTATTAGGTGTTCATATGATATCAAAATCATATTTTCCTGTTTAGTATTGGTATGTTTTTGTTGGCAACTGATAAGCCAGGGTTACTGAAAAAACTGCATCACATCACCCTGAATATATCTTATCCGTATAGAGGGATTTCTTCATTTATTAGATTTCAGAGGGGTGTACTCATTTATATAGTGTATGTATCAGCATTATACTACATTTCTTATCTACAAAGGTATTTTACTCCAAGGTTTTTACGTTTAGGGTCATTGACATCTATTTCTGTTATTAGTATCTGATATTTACTGAAACATTAGAGTTATGATTATATTACACATACGGTTTATCAATATACAGTTAGTGGAATTCATCGGCAATGGCAAAGTTTACAGAGAGTAAGTTACCCATAACAACCAATCACAGGTAGGCAGTTACAATTCTAGTTGCCTGTACCAGTGAATGCTGACAACTGATTAGTTGCTGTGGGTTGATAGACCTCTGTTGATGAATTAGCCTGAGTGTTTGTCACTGCACTGTGCAGTACTATAGCTTAGTGAGAAGTGTTTCTCCCTAGTAGAAATTTCATCTGAAGCGGAATGTTTGATTAGGTGGCACTGATAAACTCCCACACCAGAAAATGTGTGTGATACAACTGCTAAACAAAAGAAGAAAAAGCTTCCTGGCTGCTATTGGTTAAGCAGTATGCTGACTTTTTGGCCTCATTAGCCATACTTTATTTATATTCCTGAAATGCTGGAGATTACAGAGGAAAGCTAACTTGTGTCGCAGGTGTTACATTACACATTAGGCAAAAATGCCTGGGGGAGGGTACCCTTTCATGGAAAACTAGCCAGTACATGTCACACACACACATTTCCTGGTGCAGGAGTTTATCAGTGCTGCCAACTCAATCATTCTGCTTCACATGAAACCACTACTGGGGAGAAACACTTCTCACTAAGGTATAGTACTACATATGTAAAGATATAATATGATTATAGTTCTCCTTTAAATATTGCATGCGAATTGGGTAACATACAAAACCCCAAATTAGCAAGATTGCTAAATAATCAATACTTTTGCCTTTTTTATATAGCAATACTTGAGAAAACAAGCAAAGGGTAAAGCCTATTGGATTGGCCTTACAGACAATGATGAAGAGAATGAATGGAAGTGGTTGGATGGCACTCCTCTAAATTTCACGTAAGTCACAAGGATCCTTAAAATCATGTAAAACATAGAGAAATGTTTGTAAAACCTCTCTATATAGTAAGAATTTATTTTAATGCAAGCCAGCACATATTTAAAGGATCACTATCACTACAAAAATAGAGAAAACATTTCTTTTGTATTGGCATTTATTTGTACACAAAAAGAATCATATATTTGATGTTATATTCCTAACTTTTTTCCTCTATTGCTTTGTATTTGTTATTTCCTTTGCTGCTTACAGACATCGTTTTTTTGCCACCGCCCATGTCTATTCTATTGAATAAAACTCAATATAATACATTACATACTATATACAAAATATCATACTTACTAGAAATCTTACACCTTTTTTGGAAGTACAGATTCAATTTACATTGTAAGTATAAAGACATATGGTGCATTTTCATTTTTTGCTGTTACTCTCCTTTAATTAGATTGTGTTGAGCTTGATATGTCAAAATTGTAATGTACTGTAATTTAAAATATTTTAATTTTCTGTAAGATTTTCTGTAAAAGCAAACTTAATTTTAAAATTCAAAAACATAAAGTATTGATCAGGTTTAATTCAGCAGGTATGTAAAGGTCTAAAATTTCCTAAACTTATAAACAAAAAAATCAAACCCAGGTCTGGAGCTGAGAACAGTTTTGTAAGAAATTAATGTCAATGATATATATTTAATATTCACTATTTAAAAAGCAACATTGCAAATCAGAAATGGAGAAAAACAAGGACAAGCACCGACAAAATTACTATTAGCTTACATATACACCATCCCAAAACCAGGAAAGCAATCAAATAAATGCAAACATTTCAGACCCATTGCACTACTAAATTTAGATATAAAGATATATGCAAAAATCTTAGCAAATCGGATAAGTAACTTTATCCCACATCTCATTAAGAATGACCAATATAGCTTAATACTAGGACGCCAAGCCACAGACAACATATGAAAACTACTAACATAACTATAAATTGCAACTCAAACCCCCAACTCAAAAATGATTCTATCCCTGGATGCGGAGAAAGCATTGGACAGGGTTCACTGGAAATACATGAAGCACACACTTCAAAAATTTGGCTTTGAGGGGCCAGAACTAACAACCATAATGACTCTATACACAACTCAAACAGCTAGAGTTCTTTCTTCGGGGGTCTTGTCGGATGCCTTCCCAATATCAAATGGAACAAGACAGGGATGTCCCCTGTCCCCCCTTATCTTTGCTCTAATGATTGAACTCCTATCATCCAAAATTAGACAAAACCGAAATATTGTCCTGACTCTGACTGACCCAAATAAAAGTTTACTAGACAAGCATTTTGTAATGTTCCATACTTTAAAATCAATTAAATTAAATCACAAGCTTTACCAATAAACATACCTTCTAAAGATCTAACTAACCTAAAAACAAAATACAAATATGACTGGAGATATAACTATATGGGACTTAAGATTCCATATAATCTCATCAGACTATACACACTAAATTATCTGAAAGGTAAAAGTGATGCTAGTATCAGGCACGTCAAACAGTTCCCCTTCACCCATGGGGTATGCAGCACACACTTCTCCACCCACTCCTCACAATACACGTCCATAAAAAGGAAAATATAATATGGTGTAGTATGTCTTTAAATCATGAGAGCAAAAATAAAAATTTTACTCACAATGTTGACTCTTGTCAATATAGCCATTAAGATAATCAAACAGTGTGATTCACAAGGATCCCTCTAAATTCAATATCAAAAGAGATGGAGAAAAACCTGAGTGAAAGTAAAAATTGGACTCGCATCTTAAAAACGACTTTTTATAGATTGGCGAAACAGGCAAGCTTCCATTCCTAGCTGATTGCTTGATCATTGATCAACTCATAACCAGACCAGCAACAGCTGGGGGGAGGAAGAGAACTAACAGGCCCACTTTGAAGAGTATCTAAAATCACAGGCTGACTGGCATGCTTAGTGCCAGCTAGCCTGTGACTAGCTAACTTAGCCCTGTCAGACATTCTTATGCTACACTGAAAGACCACTCGCTCGCTGGGGAGCGCTCCTCCCCCAACACAGGTGCGATGACATAATTCACACGACTGCACTTCGGAGGAAGGAGCTGGTGAGTGACATCACTTTTTCAACACTCGGTGCCGAAAAAAGTTCGCCATCACTGAACTAGGATGTAACAAACACTATAGCACACTACTAAGAATTCTATATTATGCAAAAAAAAAACAATAGCCTTACACTGGATGGTGAAGACTCTTCCATCTATACCTAAATGGTTAGCATTAATTGAATCGCAACTAGCCTTGTACAAAATTACATATTTAAGCAGAGGAGTTAAATCTAAATTTGACAAAGTATAGAATCCCTAACAACATTAACCAAATGAATAAAGACATATACAATAGTGGCTGAAACACTACTAAGCACAAGCAAATACTAGTAAATGGAAGCCAACAAATGCATTGTCTTTTTTTAATGATTTTGTTTATTTAATTTATTATTTTAATATTCTTTATTGTTGTTATATTATATCAAAACAAAAATCAAAACTATTATAAAACAAAAAAAATACACTAGTTATAGTAGTGCAAAGTGATGATTGTTTTAGCAATGTAATAAAATAATTTCAGGAACTGGAAGCCAGGACAGCCTGACAACTGGTCTCATGAGTCTGGGCCTGGAGAAGATTGTGCTGCATTAATATACTCAGGCCTATGGAATGACGCTATCTGTCAAGACTATTATAGTTTTATTTGTGAGAAACCCATGGATACAAGTAAGTGAGATCCAATGATTGCAGAATATTGGTTTATGCTTCCAAAAGTGTTGACGTCAAGAATATTAAGTTTGTATTTGAGATCTCAAGCACAGTATATTATTCAGTTTGGATGCCATATGCTTGACTCTGACACTCTGTCTGCTCCTGTCTTAGAGACATGACAGCTGTCTTATAGACAGAGGGGGATGATATCTTAAAAAAAAAAACAGAAAGATAAATTTTAGTCTTTAAACTAGACCCGCAATGACCTCTAAGCACACTTTAACTAACTTTAACCCCTTTGCTACATCCACAATAGTATTATATAGTACTAGCTATCTTTATTGATACTGATGTATGTCTGTGTGTGTTAAATAAGTGTTTATAATCCATTTATCCTATTTAAAAAAGAAGGAAACAGTATACATAAAGTAAAAAATGGATCTTATAGACTGAGGCGGTTATTTGTCAAAGTCAAAACAGCCACATAAAGGTCTGAATTTGCATCCATTCGCTACTTCTCCATCTTTGTGTATTCATCAAACTATGTGGTGAATTTGCAATCGATGTGGACACTTATGATGGCTGCAGACTTATGGAGCTGTTTGTATCACTTTGCGTGCACAGGTAATTTGCTCATTCATTAAGCATCACAGTCTGTCCAAGTAGCAAATTCAGCAAAGAATGCTGCTCCAAATTTGTCAGTTTGACTTCACCAGATAAAAGTGGTGAATTAAGGTGTTGATGGCAGGGCTCCAAACATGACTGTTCAATCAAAAGTGAAGAGGCTGTATGACAACATAAACTAGGGATAGGCTAGGAAAGAAAAGGATTTTTTATTCACTTGATACTGTTAGTGGAACATTGTGAGGATGATGTCACAGCACTTCACTTGGGCTCTTATGGTAGAATTTGCATCGCTACACATATTCACTACTGTCCAACTGACTATGCTACACTATGCAAGAAACAACATCTGACGCTGTTTGCATCTTCTCTATGGGAATCCAATCCTTAGTGAATAAGGAATAGTAAATTTGCATCTTCCTGAGTGTAGCGACCCAAAGTTAGGTGAATTTACTTCAACAATCAAATTCTCACTTTGATGAATAACCCCTAAGACAGTGGTGCACAACCTACGGCCATATCTGACCCGTGACGCATAGCTATCTGCCCGCCTCCTGAAAATCTCCTGCTACCCGGGCTCCTGGGATATGCAACGTTACCTAAATAAAGTTGCATATCCCAGGAGCTCCAGTGGCAGTAGACTTCCAGGAGGTGGGCACATAGCCACATTATACTGAGCTCCGCTCCAAAGACAAGGGGGCAGAGGTGTAAGCAGTCCCTTGCGATCCTCACACAACAAGCTGGCACACAGGTACAGTGGAGACTTTATTTGGGAACAAATAATGAGAATATTGTCACAGTTGCGAATTTACTATGTAAAATTGTTGCAGTTGTAACTTTAAAATTTGTCGCATCTTTGAAGCTGCCAGTGACACGCATGTCACAAATTAATATGACCCCCAGGCTGAAAAAGGTTGGGCATCACTGCCATAAGACTATACTGAAAGACTATCAAAATAAATTTAATACATGTTCTCTGAAATCCAATCACTCACAGATGCATGGGCAAAATTTATTAAAATCAGAAATTACCAATATCGCGATATCAATACCATCAATATTGCGATATCAGAATTTACCGATATCGCGACAGCGATATTTCGGCTGTTCTGCCATTGAAATCAATGGTTCGGCCGAAATTCGATATTGTGATATCAGTAGTATCGATGTCGTGATATTGGTAAAACCCGTTCGATATCGCGATATCGGTAATTTCCAATTTTAATAAATTTCGCCCATGGTGTGGATGATGATAATTGGCAGACTAATTTTCAAGAAAGTTGGAAGAAGCTGAACATCTACTGTATGTATTAAATAATATCAAATGAGTGTTTGAAATATTTAACTACTTAAACAATTGTCTATTTTTTTGTCTTGCAGCTCAGGCATCTAAAGACTCATAGCAACAGAATTCATTTGAAGGCCAAGTTTTCGATGACATAATTGTACAAAGGATTATAACTTGCAATGATATAATGGACCAATTCAGAACTACTCAAACTTCATTGCTAAGATTCCTAAACGTTGCCATCCACTTTTTAAAGACTGTGGATTAATACCACTGAGAGAGATGTACAAATATCTATAGAAATGTTTCATTCCCAGCCTCCAGAATATTCATTGGTACATGGTCTTATTCCATCATTTTGCCAAACTAGACTATTAAATATTTTGAGATCGTTTTAACAACTGATTTCCAAACTGCCCTATAGAATATTAAAAAATACAGGTATATAGTGCAATTTTTATTCATCAGAATATACTTTTTAAAACTTGTATTTTTGTACAAAATATTATTGTTTTATATTTTTTCAATCGTATTTTAGAATTTTAACACCAAAGAATGCAACAATGGTGCATACAGTATTCATACAGTAATATCTGCTAGTAGAATAATCATTTTATCACATGCAAAAACTATATTTTTGTAAACTGACAGTTCTATATTTGGTTCTCAGCTATGTTAATGTCATGTTAAAAAAACATGGTCACATCTATATTGGCCAGGAAACTTGAACTGAAGTCAATCATTCCATATCTTGTTCCTGTTGCCACTGTTAGAAACTTTACAAATCTCTTTACTGAAGTGTGGGTTATTCTCTAAGGTGTGAATTCAACAGTCGAATTTTCAAACAGCGGATTCCCATAGCAAATCCACGACAATTTCCCCATTGTAAAGTTTCGACAATTTTCCCATAATAAAGTCGTGACTTCAACAATATTCTCATTATAAACACACGAATGCAACAGTAGCAGCATACTTCGATTGTCTTTGATGAATTCACACCTATACGCAACAATTCGGACTTTAGTGAATAACCCCCCAGTCTTTGCAAAACCAGAGGAGTTAATTAAAGTGATCTTAAAGACTTCCATCAGCTTTCACTGAACACTCATATGTCAGATCCCCTTGGTCATAGACTTCTCACTACTTCAAATTCTTCTCTGTCCTCTTTCATTATTGTTTTCAGAATTTCAATAGGTTTGAACAACCGGATCTTGACAATTATGCTGCAATTATGTCTTTTGTTACAAGGATGCCAGTAAATATTACATTCAAAAAAAAACCTGTTGATATCATTTACTTCTGTGACATTGTTGCACAATGTTTCAATGTGAAAATTTTGGGATAGCCCTTGGTAGAGAAAGTTTCACCAAAAACATTCTTCTTAATTGTACTATTAGGTTAAAGTAAAGACTACAAGGAGCGTGTATTTAAAACTGCAACGAAAGTATGAAACACACAGACAAAAAATGGCTTTTTCACTTAAATATTGACTGCAACCAGGCAACTGCAATTTTGTCCAGAGGCAGTTAACTTAGAAAAAAAATGCCCTTTGCATATTTTCCTGTTTTGTTGTGGTTGCCATCTATATTCTATATGGCTGCAATCACCATTCAAAGCATCTGTAAATGGTACTTGTAAGTAAAAAATGAAAAATGCAGTCAGTGCTCCAGTGCTCTGCAAGGTGATTTGAAAATATGGAGGCATTTTCTTGGCAGAGAATAATAAAATGATAGAGGTAAATAGCAACAAAAATAGAAATATTTAAGGTGGGGGAAAGGTATATCAGAAGGAGGTATGAAAAATGAAGCAAACATGAGGAATCAAGAAGGGAGATGAAAAGGTGAAGAAGACAAAACTATTTACTACATAGACAGGATGGACCAGAGGGGTAAAAAAGGGAGACTTGTAAGGCCAAGTAATGACATATTGCAGCAGCAGGATAAAAGAGTATATGCAGGAATGTATTTTTTAGTTGATCTACAAAGGAATTGATGAATATTGAGAAAGTTATGAATTAATAAGCAAGTTTTTGGCAGCAATGTTGATATCTTTCTAAAAGAAAGCTGAGTTTATAATATCACCAGGCAATGTCCCTAAACAACAGGGTTATTAAACATATTATTAGCTGAAAGTGAGGGCCAGTTTAGGTAATAATTAGCTCCAGTTGTGCTGAATTTACTTTGATAATTCCACGAGGTTTGAGAATGGTTTTCAAAGCCTAGTTCAGAGACTGATAAGTGGATTTAGGTGTAACCAGCATACAGGTGCTCATTACGGTCAAATGAGTGATAAGAAATTTAGGATGAATCCCAACATGTTGTTTGCTAAGAATATGCAATTCCCTTCTTGCTTTGACAACAAGAATATAATTTAGAAGTTTATGTAAGGCTGTCACAATAACGTTCACAACCAAAATCCAGACTGCAGAAGATCTGCTGAGAGAAACAAGATATTACAGAAGTTTAAAGGACTGAAAAAATGGTCTAAAAGACTGTCATTTAAAGTAAAAAATCTATATAATGAGGAATGTGAAAAGTGTTGAGTGCTTTGGTGATAGTTATAACCTACAATGCCATTAAGCTGCATTAGGGAGTAAGCATGAATTGGGTACTGTTCTACAGGAGTCAGTAGAGACTGACATGAGATTATATATGTGAGTTCAGCTCTACCAGATCTTGACACATTATTTACTGACATTTAAATGTCATCACACACTGTGCAAATTAAAGAGTACAGTCTAGATCTTTTAGCATGGGCCATCCTATGGTGACACTGCCATACTAAGTTTAATCTTAGGCTCTTAGGTCTGCATTCAGACCTATCATTTATGCAGTTCAAGCAACAAGGTAAGAGGCATGATGAATATGATTTACATTCTCTGGGAAAAGTGTGTTGTTGTATTTTCTTTCACTCTTTTAAAGGTCTATAGCCACCCATATTAAGCGTATACTAAGATGTCACATGATCCACTGCAAATTAACTTTTTTTTAACTTTTGTTAACTACATTTCTAAATGGAGTAGATATCCACCTGTGACTATGACTTCTAGTGCGGGGTGGAGGAAGATTAAAAGCAGCATCGGAGTCTGTTCTCTCATTAGTTTAAATGGCAAGTTCTAAAACAACATTCCCAGCTGATGTGTGATGCACAAACTGAGTCTTCAGTTTTCTTAGCAAGATTATCTTGGTGTTATGAAGAAAGGCTCCAAAGGCTGTAATCATTGTGAAATCCTTTATTGAAAGCACATGCACACTGTGTGTTTGTGCACTAAAAGGGTTTTTCAGTGATTACTGCCTTTGGAGCATTTCTTTCCAACACCTATATAATCTTGCTACAATTAGTAACAGAATGTACACTGAACCCTTTGGAAAGAAAGGCCAAAACATTTAAGCAACAGTACATGCAGCTAAACTCTTGATAACTTTGAATTTTCTTGGGTAAGTTTCAGAGGGAGTAAGTAGCAACTGGTATCTTTTTCTTTTGCTGAAAGCAATGTCAAGCTAGAACTAATTTGTATTCAATCAAAGCACTACAATTTTGTCCATGATAACACCAAGTATAAAAAAAAGGGGGTGACTATATATTTTTTTAACTGGGGGCAAAAATCCATCCAAAATCTACTCATCTGGATGCTGCTATTAAATACTCTGTACATTTGTTCTCAAACTTGTTTGCAGTTACAGTGTTACAAATCTTCTTACTAATGTACTATTCTGAGGAGTGCTTGTTGCAGATAGCAATTACTGCTAAGTATATGTTGGTTGTTTGTGTGAAGTGTGCACTCAGCTTGTGGTGGATGGCATAGGTAACCTGACATAAGTATTAGATGTTTAAGTTCCAGGCTGGAGCCAAGCACTGCTTGTTTATTACCTATTTACCAAGTCTTCCAATATGCTGCAGAAATTGAATGTATCAAAACCAAAGTCATCAAAACCAAAACAGGCAATACAACCTATTTAACGATCTAATTCATAGATTCTAAATGAATGCAAAGTCCAGAAGTTGGCTTACAAGTATATACAACTATATGTAAAAACTGGCTTAAATATTGCATCTTATGCTCATGATGTGGGCTTCTTTGTTTGCTCTTTGTGTATTGCTCATAAAGGCAGAATATTAAGCATTTTTGTGGTTGGATGTTCTGTTCTGTTGTGTTGGATATTTTTTTATTCCCAGAATGACTTTCCACACATCTGAAAAACAAATAAACATTTGGAATGACGTGGATTGTAATGTTCAGATGTTTCTTGCTATCATTTTCTACACTTGTACTGCTATGTCTCCTCCACAGTTAATAATGAAACCAATGTAAATCTAGATGTTTTTACTTTATTAATAAGCAAATTGTATTAATTTTCAAGGCTGTAATGCGGACATTTTCTGTGTACTGTCTGCTAGTATATATTCATTGTCTACAAGCTCCTATCAGTATTCTAGATATCACACTATTTCGTTTTTTCAGTGAAGAGTACCTAACCGTAAAATAATACGGGGTTTATTCATCAAAGTCAGAATTTAAGTGTCATTTTAATTCAAGTGAATTCCTATTACTCTGACTCATCAGTACATATGCCAGTGAATCCTACTTTGCAGTGTCTTCATAGGTATAATATAAGGTGCTCTTTGTTCACAGGTCATTTTGTGAAACAGATTTGATATTGTAAGCACAAACAAATTATTTATATTTGTATGCAAAAACTATTTTTACTTTAACAAAATGTGCTTCATGGACATGAAAATTAATTTTAGTATCCACAAAATGCACAAAAAAGTAGATTTGAATATAAAAATAGATTACTAAACTTGCATTGTGCACAAAATGGCATTTGTGTGAGAAGAATAGCATTTTGTAGACAAAATATAATTCTGTCTACAAAAATGTTTTCTGTATTTGCAAAATTTCATTCTATGCACAAAATAGAATAAGGTGCCCATAACATTGTGTACACAAGTGGGTATTTTGTATAAACAGAATGTAATTTCTGTTTTGTAAACAGAAATTTTATTCTGTGCACAAAAAAAGTGATTTGTGTACACAAAAAATATTTTTAGAATGCTATGCTGTTTCAAGCACAGAATAAAAATTTCTAGACAAAATAATAATGTGTAATGTATGCATTATTCTAAATTTTGTGAACAATAAATTTTTGTTCCAACCAGTTGTTTTTTTTTGCCACAAAATTTTATTTTTCAGCACAAATTACAATTTGACAAGTTTTGATGGTTTTTTACATCATAAGAACTTTTGTGCCACAAAACATATTGTAGTTTAAAATACGTTTTAAACACACAATATAGCACAACTATATTTAGCGCCTCAAAATAAAATAATAAAGTGTTAAACAGCACAATAAAGTGTAGAAAATAATTAAATAAAACAATAAAAAGTCCAGAAAAAACTCTCCAAAGTTAAAGTTCTCCTTGCCAAGCCTCTTCAAATGTGTGAAAAAAATGGATGTTGGAAAATAGCCAAAAAGGCTACCAAAAAAAGGCGCAAAAAGACAAAAAAAAACAAAACAAACTTTAGAAACGGGTGGCAATGTCCCATGATTCATATTGGCTGGTTCCCTGAGGAAGCTGCGCTCATTCTTAGCGACGAAACACGTAGGACATTGCCACCCGTTTCTAAAGTATATGTTTATGCAAAACTTACAAGACACACATTTGTGAGTATAAAATTTTTATTAAATAAAGCTCAAAATAATTATGTTTTTACACTATTTACACTGTGACAGTGTCACAGTTAAATGGCCTAAATGGGCCTTTTGGAAAGCTCAGCTGAGTAAATTTTCTACAGGTAACGAGTTCTGTGATTAGTCTAACGAGTAGGACAGGTGCGGTGAACACCTGATTTGCTTTCCGCACAAAAAATGCATTCAAAGAATTTCATGATTGCACTATTTCAAATTATTCTAATTCGTTGACCAACACTTGTATTATTATTTTATTGTTTGCATCATTTTATTTTTAGTCTTAGAACAAAATGGTTCACAATATGACCAATGAAAAAATGGTGCCTCTTAATGTAAAGATAATTGTGTTCTCTCTTTTTCTGAAGGTTTTTCTGATAATAATAATGTAACACCTATAACAGTAAAAAGAAAAAGGAAGAGGGGAGAAAATGAAGGGGAGCAATTGTACAGATATATTATGTACAGTATAGAGAATAAAACTATACATGTAACTGCATTGTTATAATTCAGAGATAAAGGAAAAACTATCTCAGCTAAATATGTAAACAGTCTCATAAAGATTCTAATTTGGAACCAATTTGACACTATACTACGGTCCCATAATTAAGTACATTTTTGCATCAATTTGTGTGCACATACTGAAAAAAATATTTACCAAAAATCAGAAGGATTTAAGGTGGCAAATTTGTCAAGGCAGACTGCTCTAAATTCACTGGATTAAAGTGGGAAAGTAGGGGGCTGATGGCGGGGCCCCGGTTTACTGTAAAGTGACATTCTTGTGATACTCTTATTATAATGTGGACAACTTTAATATGGTGAAAACAGTGACAACTGAAATGTGACAATGTCCTTCTTTATGATCAATCCAGCCTAATAATAGTAGGTTAATATAAGAAAGATATAGTTAAAGTAACATTTTATTTTTTTAAACAGATCCTTGGAATTCCTACGTAAATGACATCACTTCACACTGCTTGAGCAAATTCACATCACTCTGCGACTGCTACTGTCAAACTGACTACTTCTGACTGCCTCAAGAAGCAGCTTTGCTTCTCTATCAAGGAAATTCACTGTTTATTTAATAAGAAGCAAATTCACATCTATCTAAGAATACAGAACTGTTGAATTTGCAGGGATTCCAGATTTTCTTGAATTATCCAGGCAACCTCTAGGTTCACAAGTTCACTCAAAAAGTGGAAGATTTTTTTTTTAACTAAGCCAAGCCAAAAAGCAAAAGTAAGAGAGGCTGGTTCCATCCAATATATTATTACATTTTTAGCATAATAAATTAAAGTGTTATAACAAATTCTAGTTGTGTTCAGGGAAAATAATTTGCCCAACAGATAGGCACTGGGGTGTTATTGACTAAATTGACAATTCCACTGTCAAAATGAATTTTCATCAGTTTGGGTGGTTATGCCCTTATTCTCTACACCTTATATACTTGAATTTCTGCTGATAGGGTATTATTAACTCTTATTCTGGCTATTTGAAATCTATATTAAAAGGAAATCCATTTAGTAAAATTGGGTCCAAACTCAAATCTGCATGGGCATTCTATTGATTCAAATGCTTTGGCTGAGTCAGAAACCTTTGTTTTTGTGATTAATTGATAAGGTTAATGGACATTTAAGGTTTGTACTAGGGGTTTGGGAAAAGTTGAGGTGAGATTGTGTCTATTGTAGTCACCTGAATTGGTCGCTTATTCGCCACATTGCAGCATTTGCTCAATAAGCAAACATAGGAAAAGTGCTGATGAAATGCAAATTCCTAGCTATATGTGACTATTTGGCCTTTAGTTAATAAGGCCCATAATCCTTGTTTCTTCAACTTAATCTTCTATCTTTATTACTTTTAGATATAATAGTTTCATTCACATGAGCTTCCGATTATACAAATTGAAGCTCGTATTGTACCATTTTCAATGCTTTTTTGTTTAACAGAGTTTGGGTCATTGGCAAAGACCATTTCAGCAGTAGTTGCTGTTGTTCTACATTGTCTACTTTCTCTTTAGTATTAGATCCTGCAACCTAACTATACTAATAATAATAATACCTAAAGAAACAGGCTTTGAGGCTTTCCAATAGACTGAACGTGTAGCTCAGTTAATATTACTTTCCCATTATTGGGAATATTCTCTCATCACTGTTTAATTGACAATATTATTGAAAAGTAAATCAGGACTTCATCTGCACATCCTTCAGGAAGGTGCACCGGATTATAAGGCGCACTTTCTATCATCGCCTTTTAAGCAAGCTTCGTTCGTATACAAGGCGCACCGGATTATAAGGCGCAGCACATTATGTTTGGTTGCATAGCGCGCCGGTTCATGAATATTCACTGCACTTAATTAGGCACACGTAGGGAGAGGAGTATGGTGTGTGCTGCATGTTGGCGTGGCAGCTATGAAAGGAGCATGATGTGCCCGATGTGCCTGCTGTACCTGCTGATTGTGCCTGCCGTGCCTGTCATGCCTGCCATGTCTGCCGTAACTGCCATGCCTGCCATGCCTGCCGATGCCTGCCGGCCCCCTGCTAAAGGTAAGTTATCCATCCATACATAAGGCGTACCGGGCTATAAGGCGCACTTTGTATTTCTGAGAAAATCTCAGCATTTTAAGTGCGCCTTATAGTCCAGAAAATACGGTATTGAGTTGTAGATAGAGTAGTAAAGGAATGATTTGAAAACATTTTATGGAGATAATTTAACTCAAAAATACAAGAAGAATTTTTGTGATCAATGTATGATCTACAGTATAAGGGATGTAGTTTTATGAGATGCAGAATATCAAGAGTAGTCCTTTCTCACAGGGTGTTTCCATCTTCATAGGTCAATTAATGACAAATTATTGTAATATTGCCCAAGGTAGCCATTTAACTTGAACAATATTAAAATGGGACAATGTATAATAGTAAATACTGTATGTAGCAGGGTAGGTGGACCTAATGGTATGATTCAGTGATCACCTCTATCTCCAAAATCCCAAGGATGTAAAATAATTTAAAGCACATTGGCACAAGTTTAGAGTTGACATATTTGTCAAAATTACCAGGAATACCATCTACCTTACTCCAAGGAAACAAAAAATTTCCATTTCCAACTGACAAGCTACGTACATTTTTCTGTCATTTTATGCTTTTCATTGTATCAAATTAATGTATGTCACACATTTAGGTGAAATTTATAAAGCTTGAAAAAGTTGATTTCGCCCTTCTCGAGTTTTATTGATGATCAAAAAATATTGATTGGTACTTTTCAATTGATTTTTATGGATTGAAACTTTTAAATCAGTTGTTTTGATGGAAAGGTACCTTTCCATCATTAAATCCATCTGAAAAACTCAATTGAAAAGTTTTTATCAGTAAAATATTTTCAATCGGCAAACCATTTTTTTATATCGATAATAATCTAGAACAGGGGTCCCCAAATTAAGGCGGCACTAGCAGTAGAGGCAGCTGCAGGAGGGGGGCGCAATCGTGGTGCTCGTCCCCCTCCTTTTCCCTACCGCTACCTATCTTGTACCCGGCTGTTACAACGTTCTTCTCTGCCTCCCCAGGCGCATACTAATGATGTTATCAGACATCATCAGTAAGTAGTGGGGGAGGAAGTGAGGAGCGCTGTATAATCTCTACTGCACACTGACCTGGGCCGGGTACAAGGTAGGGACAAAAAAAAAGGGGGGCGAGCAATAGGATAGCGCCCCCCTTCAGAGAACATGAAGTAAGGAGGGAGTTGTGGGGCAGGAAGCACAGTGGGGGGCAGGCAGCACA
>WMED01009654.1:0-16190 GCA_019650415.1 Pipa parva | reverse complement strand
CTCACTTCGCAATGGTGAATTAGGCTGTGTGCCTGTTCTTTGTATGTCCAACGACTGTGCAAAGTGCTTCCTTCACCCTCTAGGTGCTTTTGTCAGTGGATACCAGTCTGATCAGTGTCTGTAGTCTATGTTAGATGCTGTACATTGGCAGTTTGGTGCTATAATGGCTGCATTTCCCATTCATTGCAATGGTACTATTTTTGAATTTGCTAAAATAAGATCAGGTTGATGTGATAATTATCTACATTTCACATTTTGGCCAACAAATACGCATTTACAAATATAAGGTTCATACCCATTATTGTACCAGTAAAGGTGGTACATAAACTAATTATAGAGTGCAGTTGTCCCTTCATTTATGATAAATGTTTGCATACCTGTTAAAAAGTGAACAATTTACTAAATTGCTGTTAGATATTAACATTTCATGAGGTTGCTGGGCTTCATTTGAATTTGAATTTATAAGATAAACACTTCACTGTGTGCCAGACTGCATAATCCTACTTCATTTTTTCATAACTGATTCAGATTAAAAGCTGACAGCATTGATTATTAAAAGTACAGTGTTATGTGTCTAATGTCTGAACACATGCCATGTCTACAATGTATTTGTTCTATATTTAAAAAGAGGAGAGGAAAATGTATTGGTGTTTGTGCTTATGCTACTGTTTGGCATTAGAACATCTTTGGTTTTAATGTTTTTTTCACATTTATGCCCCTTAATTAAAATGGCCATGTTAATGAATTGATGAGAATTTCTAGTCAGTTTACAAAAACTTCAATGCCAAAAATTGGAAATGCCTCAGGTGCATTTATAGTTAATATATATTTAATCTGTATCTTCTGGAATTCTAAATTGTGTATAGAATGTAAGATATTTAGCTATTTTGCATTAAAAATCTGGCTTTAGGACACACTTCCTGTATAATGCTTTACTTATACTACATAGAAAACAATGGGACCGGGTGAGGTCTGTTTAATGACATGGCTGATATCCGTAAAGATAACAAAATATATAAGGAATAATATTCATGAATTCAGATTCAAAGATAATTTGAATAACTACCATGCACATCCAAATGGGAATTTGTATTTTTTTTATTGTTACTGGTTCTTTAATGACCTCTTGATTATAAAGAAAAAGTATCCCTTCCTTCAAAAACTAAATAAATTAGGAAATTTAAAGACTTGGTAGACTAGCCTCTTGATAGATTTCCCCTATGTACCTCCGAGAAAAGAATATGAGGCTGCCTAACTAGCATTCACTGGTGTTGTGTATATATCCTAAATCTAGATTAGTTGCTCATTTACAGTATATGTCTGTCTCATACTATTCAAAACTTCCTGTAAGTCATATGTCACAATTTTTTAACATTTCTATAGAATATCCATTATTAAATACTTTCCCCTGGGGTTTAAAGCAGGGCTAGGGAATGTGCTGGACAGTCTCTTAGTTACATTCTCTTTGCTAAGTTTACAACAAAAGAAGGTTTTGGGTCATTTGTGATGTACAACACAGTCTGTGACAAGTGAATTTTTTGAGGAATGACCTTCAATCAAAGTCATACCTAACAACAGCAAAACAAACTTTAAACTGCTTCACCATTTTTGTTTAGGGGACCCCCCATTTATTTAAGCTGATAGCAGATCACACCATGTTTCGGTGAGCTTTCACCATCTCTTAAACATGTAATCCCCTAACTTCTTAACTAAATATGGTAATTCCCTAAATTAAATTAGTAAAGCTGCTAATTTGTGATGTTGCGCTGAATCTGATGCAATTTCAGTCTTATAGTCTGTTTCAGTATAACCTGACTGCTACATTGTACCAGGTTCACAATTGTGCTTTTATTGTAAAACGATGTTACTGTCATTAATATGTTGTTTTCTAATCTAGCGGTGACAAACCTATTGCACGCATACCAAAGAGGGCACTCTGAGTCCTCTTTGTTGGCACGCACACAGTCACCACTGCTGCTCTAACAGCTGTTTTAGATCCCTCCCAGCAAGCAAGCGCTCCTTCAGTATAGGCCACAGACCCAACCTCACAGTTTTCAGGTTAGATCCGCAGCCTACACTGAAGGAGTGCTCGCTCGCAGGGAGGATCTAAGCATTATAGTTGCAGCCAGAACTCTGCCCAGACACAGGCACGATGATGTCATTCAACTCATCAACACTCGGTGCCGTAAAGGTTCGCAATCACTGTTCTAATCAGTCTTTTAGCTGCCATCCATAGAGTGATTTCATTAGGCTGGTATAGTGTTTTTCTCAGTAGCTTTATATATGCTGAAAGGAAAAATAGTAAGTAATCTATGCAATCCATGCAGCATGCCAAACTATATGTCTGCTAAGTTATCTATGAATTTTATTGTACTAAATTAAAAATTAACCAAATATTTTTTACTTTCCTTTTTTGCTTTAATGGATTCCCTGTGTTACATAGACTACTTTATATTAACAAAGCCTCCATGAATGCAGGAGGGTCCTTCAGCGCTTTGAAATGTGTCGCAGGCCCTGTAATAGTGAAGGCGTCAATTGTATATGGCTCTGTTTAACCCAAATCACATAAATATTTTCTAATAAGTATTCACTGCAAATACTGACCCACTCTGGAATGCTTCTACTGCAGCCCTCTGTGTAGTCTGGATGCAGTCACTGTGCACATTTTATTGCTCAGTACGGTGGACCATTGAATCAGGAACTGCAGAAAGAGATTTGTTCGGTTCATAGACAAAATACCTCCAGGAAGTTTGTGGGTATAAGCCAGCAAAAAGGTTTCTTCTGTGTGCAGGATATTTTAAGCCTTTAGTGCTAGAATTAGGCAGGCACATGTTTTCACTTACATTTTGGCCATACAGCACTTAAATTCTAGGTTAACCAAAAAAACCTAGCATCATTTTACAAGTTTACCAACTGAAATTCAGGGTGGCTTTATAGCACTAGTCAAAAACTCTCGTTCTGTGCTTTTAAACATTATTTTATTCTACTTGTATTGCTATTCATTTGGAATTATTATGAACACTTTTTTTTTTTATAGCTGCTAATTAAAATGCCTGATGTGAAACTGTAACTAAGAGATAAAGTAATACAATGAATCAAAAAACATTTGATTTTGTTAACAAACTTGATAAATCTCTAGTCTTGTAGTGCTACTGATTATGATAGCAGGCTGATATAGAAACTCTACCTAGTATTAAATTTTCCATAATCCGTAATAATAGACATCCTTCAAACAGCCGCAGATTGACTTTCCTCCTCAGCATTTTAATTGGACTTTTCACTGTACAGAACTGTCTGATTTATCTTTCCCTCCTATTGTCCACTTGTTTACCATTCCTTTAGCAAATATCAGATTTCTGCCATTGGTGTACATTGTGCACATTTCAGTTTTAAAACTAATGATTACTATTAAGAATAAATAAACATTTATAAACACAAGTATTCGTACACAAAAGTCATAAAATATAAATGTAAACCTTTTTAAAAAAGCCTTAAAATACATTTTCATTAGCAAATCATCTGAATATTTGAATCCATATAAAGTTTTTTTAATGTTACTGGTCCTTTAAAGGGACAAACTGATAAAATGTATGGATAGTCTTACTTCATAATCATGGCACTGCATTATATTCTTCTGTTTGTAATGGATAATATTTTTCCAACCAACAGCAAGCTGTCAGTCATTTATTATAAATATTTAAACAAATACCCACTCATGATTGGTTATAATTATTTGAACAAATAAAGGTTCTTTTGGTAGTACAACCCATGACTATAAGTTTTACTAAGCGTTTTTTTGGAAAACAAAGTTTCATTTCTAATAAGAATAGCAATAGTGCATTCAACATAAAATACTCTGTATATTTGTGGTCCATAATGTGATGTAGTTTCCATGGTAATGCTTGAATGAGTGGGAAATTAATACACACCATTTAGTGCAATATTAAACGTAATTTCTGGAGTCTTTAAATAGTCATAGCAACTGTAGAAAAAAACAAGCACTTGGAGCAGAAGTTATCAGCTAATCCTAACACCCTTAGTCAAGGGCCTAAGCTCACTAACTGAGCATGCTCCCCCTAACTGAAACTAAATAAAATTTACTTTCACTTTCTTCAGGAAACTAAGTGCAAGGCAGCTCTGACTGAAAAACTGGAGAAAAGCAACATAAACCAGCTCAGAGTTAAAAAACTGCTTAGTAATGTAAATGCTGCATATAAGTTACAGCCTTCATAGAGGTAACAGGAGGAGGGTCTATGATTAGCTGATAACTTCTGCTCCAAGTGCTTGTTCTTTCTTCTATTGCTGTGATAATCCTTGCCTCTAAATAACAAAGTCTTTTTGTGAATGTTGCTGTATGATGTAATATCTTTTATTTATTTTGTTTTCTGTTAAATATCTCTAAACCAGTTTGAACATAACTGTTTTCTGTTTGTATCTGAATTTTACTTAGTGCTCCAATTTTTTTTCTTTTTGGAATGGTGATTATTTGTATTTTAGAGGGAACATATGCCAAATTTGTAGGAATGGATTACTTTTGTGTATTTGTAATAATTCTGCTCATAAAGTATCATTTATCTGCATATTATATTTCATACTATGAAATCCTATCCTCTTTCTCCAGTGAAAATACTAAACAATATCATTCCTAGAGATCAATTCAATTAAAGGATTAGTAACACTGGAGAAAGAAAATTGCTATTTGGATTGGCATGGCAGTTGTGAAAATGTCATCTTGGAAGTTGAATTCTCGACTTTTATGCGCTCTCTGTTGGCTATAGTCAAATTGGGCTTTCTGGGTCAATTTGTATTTATTTATCATTTAAAGTTTCATAGAAAACAATGGTGGGATTTGTTGGGATAAAGTCCCGAATGTGTTTTTTTTTCAGGTGTTACTGGGTCCTTTAAATGTGAGCAGACTTTGTTAATATGATATAAATTTATCATGAAACAACTTACTTGAGCACCTAGCTCCCTTTTATTATTTCATTTAAAGAAAAACTAAAGTAAAAAATAAAATAAAAAAAGGACTGTTAAAATACTTACCTTATACAGAGCCGATTGATTACAGTCACAGCACAAGCTGTGCTTTAATTTGCCGGCACCTGATATTTACTTCACAGTGCTGGCTGACTGTCATCCAGCGCAAAACTCCTCCCACCTTGTTTCACCCTGGGTGAAAAATGGCATTAACATCATCACGTTCATTGTGGGCTCCAATGAAAATGCTCCCTACAATGAGCGTGATGGTGTATGAGGCCAGAGAACGAAGAAGGAGCTGCTCTCTGGCTTCTATGTCAGCCAGTGTGCTGTGAAGGACCATCAGGGGAAGCGTCAGTTGCCAGCTAATTACAGCACTGCTCATGCTGTGATTGTAATCAACTGGCTCTGTATAAGGTAAGTATTTCAACAGTTCTTTTTTATTTTTTTACTTTAGGTCTCCTTTAAGTGAAATGGGGACTCCCTCTACCTTTCAAACTATTACTTTATAGAGCTGGGTCAAAAACAGAATTTGCAGAAATCGATATTGTCCAGGTACCTTCAGGTGTATTCTTTAAGAAAAAAAAGGCACAGGACGCAACCGGAATCGCCATTTTCATAGACTTGAAAAGACGCATAAAACCAACAGTGAAATAGCTGGTTGGGTGCTGTGGCCGCTGCATCTTGCAAATGATTTGTTACTCATGCAGAAAGTTACTTATTTTTAATTAAATATCTGATGTCAAAAGTTCCTGCATTTAAAAAAAAAGAAGAAGTTATTTTTATATTATTGCACCTTAAAATAGATGGGTATGAAATGAGTACATTTGTATGCCAATTTTTATTTACATACAGTACGTTTGTATGTATTAAAATTTGTTATTCTGTTCCTCAGCTGATTACAATGAAAAATTGTTCCCTTAAACAGCATAAAAAAAAACAAAACAAAAAAAAAAACGCATGCAATATAATTGTCCAAATAATCTCCATTTGGAATATTTTGATTATTTTAACTGAATCTGAATGGGGATTTGTATAACCTTTATGGAATGCATAACATACTACGGTATGTGCCTGTATGTAGAGTGCTGCTCTTCCTAGAGCTTACTTAATCAGAGTTATGAATGAAGAATGTTTTATCCAGTATGGTTAAGTGTCTGTTAGTGGAATACTATACAATTGAGTACTGAGATCTCCATTACAATACAGAATAGAACTGCCAGCAAATCCATTTATACATTGTAACACTTATAAATACACTTTGTGGTTACAATGCAGTGAGGTAGTATTTCTAGGCATGTGCTTGCAAACACAGTTACGGTAGACATGATACAACAAATAGTTCTGTATTAGATGTTAGCACTGGTCATATGAATAAAGAAATTACCTTCCAGGAATTGATCCACTTCTGGTTCATGTCTACCCATTCTAGTAAATGATAATTTCTTAATTTTGCTAATCCATTCTCAAAATGAAATATAAAATAATAAGAATAAATATGTAAAAAAAAAATTTTTTTTGCAGATGCACAGGTGATTTCCCTGTATATTTGTATTTATATTTTATCTATGTGTTAAACATCATCACAAACCGAACTACAAATTTGAAGAGCTGACTTACCATTAATGTGTGTCACTGAGCAATCGTTATCTGAACCAATGCTGTGTTTTCCAAGTAATGATCTTCATGCATAACTATAGAGACTCAATCCTGCAGGGGAGTGTCCTGAATGTAATATAGATTGACTTTGTAGACCCCTCCCCCCCCAAACACCTGTTGTGTAAACTAAGGTCTAGTGATTTGGAAAGTGCAGTTTGCAAATGGACCGAGACTTCATAAAAGATCTTTTCCAGAAAGGTGTATTCAATCATTATAACGTTTAATGGTTTACTGTGATAATAAAAATTAAGGTAAAAGAGTACTTTAGTTCTTAGTAAAAACTTAAAGATTTAAACCTATTTAGCTTTGTGAAGAAAGGATTTAGTAGGGGTTGACATGATCACCTTTAATAAAGATACTTTATAACCAGTGGTGTAGCTATTCTTCTTGTGGGCCCTGGTTCTGGACCCCCATCTTCTTGTGGGATGCAGGATCTAAACCCCTCAGACCAAATTATGGACACTTACCTGGATCTGAGTTGCAAAACTGAAAATGGGGTCACAGCTGTCCTGACAGAGCTGCCGGGTCTGTTGGGGAATCGGACCCATTTGCATTTACATCTGCCAGTACCCTATTGTTATGCCACTTTTTATAACTCTGCTTTTATAAGAAATATCATAGGTAAGCTGTTCACGCTGAGAAAATGGTTCTTTACTATAAGGCAAGGCTAGACTATACAATTTCTGCCTCATTCATTTTCCCCCAAAGTAAAACATGTGCTGCAGAGTAAGTGATCGTCTTGTAGATTTTCAGTCCCAAAAGAACCTTTTCCTTTCAAATAACTGTAACGCTATTTTAATGTCTCTTGGCATTCACATGCATCCACTTTAGGAAATTCATCCACAGCTCACTCAGTCATCCCAAGATAGTAGGCCCCACTTATAAATTGAGTAGTGCCTGTACCTGTTACTTTATAAGTGATTAGTGCCAGAGATTTTTCTTATGAACAGGAACTGTTTATTTAGATATATACACAGGTGATAGCTTCTTACAGTTACTTCATAGAGATAAAACCTATTCAGTACATTCATCAATTCCTTAAACTGTACTTTGGAGTATAGTTACCCTTCCTTGATAATAATATTCTTATTATCTTGGCGAGGTGTAACTTTTTTTTCCAAGAGTCTGACACAGGAACCCAGCAACCTTTAGTTACCTGCAGGGATCCTCCACCCAGCTTGATAAAGGCCCTAGGACAAAGACCTCTACTTTCTGAACACTGACTTATATCAGTTCTGGAGGGCACACCTCCCAGCTATAGCAGATATGTATAACACTCCTAGTGTAACTATTTTCTTTTGCCACTAGATGGGGCTATACTACTGTTGTAACATAATACATTCCTACTGTATTGTTAAAACTATAAATACATATATATAATATAAGGAAATGGATTACACCATTTCCATTTCCTTACTTAACCTGCACAAAATCTATATTTTCTAAGAGTAGAGTTCTAGGCTTTTAAGGTAGATGATTTCTTGGGGCAAAACCAGTGTATGACATCTAGAAAAATATAAAACTGCCTATTTTGAATTTCTTTAAAAAAATGACAGTCCTGTGGGAAAAAAATGAACATCACATTTATGTCCTTTTGTACTGGGGTTAATAAAGCTGTTAAACATGTTACATGTTGATACTTTGTTTGGAAAATATGTCATTCTTTACTACTTTTGTATACAAATGCTATTTGAAGAATGCAGAGTATACAATTTGCAGAAATGTATAGTTTTGTAGAAATATCTTACCATTGGTACAGAGCACTTAGCCCTACATTTGAATAAAGATGTACATCATGTATGTGGTACCAATCTCTTTAGTAGGGAGTGTAAATTCATATCTCTGGTCTTCTGCTTTTCTAGGAGTCTGTAAAAGAATCAGTCCTGTAAACTTCTGCATACATTATATTTATTTTAACCCAAACGGCTTAATATGTTTCATAAAAGGAGAACTCATTACCATCATTTTAAATGCCATTTCGTTAATCAAAAATTTAAATGGCTTCTCTCAGTGTAATCTGCCTAAGTACAGTATATATACCATAGTGTGAAATGAAATTTATTGTGTTCTTGACTCTCGTGGCTGGTTTTGCTGAATTTATTGCCTCTCTCGCTTTCTTTTTCTTGTTTTAATAGGAAATTTAAATGTTACTCTTCAAGTCTGGGACATTGGGGGACAGACCATAGGAGGCAAGATGCTGGATAAATACATATATGGGACTCAGGTATTGTACCAGAATCAAATAATGAATATTTCTCTGGTAGAATGTACTATTCGCATCATGGATTAAAAGGAATCAAAAAGGGGACCTGTCAGGACATAGATATACCCACCTAGTTCAATTAGATGCTGTAAGGACCAGTAACCAGAAAAATCCAGTTCAGACTGGTATGGCAGCTATACCTACACAGTACATTAAAATATTATGTTATTATGTAGCTGAATTCCTCAAGGTTATTGCTTTGCACTTGTTTGTTTTTTTCTCTTTGCTGGTTGCAGACATTTTTTGTCTGTTAAGAAAACAAAGCTCCACTCTGTTTTATTATTTACTATGGGACTTTAGATAACACATATTCATGTAGTGCCCCACAAAGCACAATTTATAAAACAACTTTAAGCAACAAAACCAGCAATGCAAATCATAACAAATAAGAGAGAAATTCAGTTTCCAAACTGACATTTGTTGTACTAGTGTTGCATATGAATAACCGCCACAATCAGTCCACCTGGCAATTTTCTTTTCATGGGTTCCCAGTTCCTTTAATCATCATTTGTCTACATGATGCCACTTAAGTGGACAATTAGGTTGCAGCTATACTGGTTACGCACCAGTGTCATAACAGATCTGGTGCCTGAACTTTTTTCTTGTAGGCATGTTAAAGGGGGTTTTGAGAGCTCATATTAAGTTGCAATTTTTGAGATGGGAATGAAAATGTAGAAACATGTTTATTTTTGTTACGCAACACATGTCAGATCAGAAGAATTTAAATCCATTCTTCGCTGTATCATTCATGATCTAACTAATTTAGTACATATATATGTATAAGCACTTTAAGTTAGAGATCCCCATCTGGCATATTTGGAATTCAATATTTTTTTCAGTGTATATATTTAATCAATTCTGTAAAGCTCTGTTTGTTGGTCATGTGAGGGTCTACTAACAGTAATGGGTGGAAAAAAATACATATTATACATATTGAATCATTCAACATCACCATTAAGAGGGAGGAAGGGAATGCATGCTGTTAGGATTATATTATTTTTATTAGGGTTTATAATATTTTAATTACACTACTCCCCCTGTGTGTTTTTTGTTCAATTTAGTCAGGCTATTAAAACAGTAACCCCCCCCCCCCACCCCCAAATAAACTGAAAATAAAATGAATCAAGCCAAATCTTAAAGGAATTTTAACATTCAGGGAGGCTATAATAGGTACCATTATACTTTTCTAAACCTAATAAATAATAAATCAGCTGTAGCTACTAGGGAAAAAGTTTAGCCACCCATGGATTTTGCCACTTCCTTTTGATAAATTATTATTTATTAACATTTATCACGTTCAAAGTATTTGTTTTATTTATGTTTTATTTTAGAAAAGTGAATAGTTTACTTAAAGCTAAGAACTGCCAGGAAGAATGATACCTGGATGAATGGTTAAACTTGATTCAGTATTTGTTGCTAAGTGAGACTGAAGTTTTAAGGAGCACTGAGGTTTAATATTAATATAATTTGGATTTATGTAGAGCTGAAGTAAATCTGTCTTGAACTGGCTCGCTGGTTCAACTCTGCAAAATGCCTTGTTTGTAGATCCCCAGCTGCTTTGGAGAGACGCGTTCTCATTTCCAGGCATTGTAGCTAGGGTCAGATGTGAAAATCACAGTAATTAGTAGAGGATTTTTTGGGAAATCAACACCACAGGTACAGTTTTCAGAGCATATGTCCCCTGGAGAGAGAGAAGGAGGGGGGAAAAAGTGATATAAGTAAAAGAGGAAATTAACAGTGATCCTACACCCTCCAATTTAATCATAAACTACAAGGATGCTGAAGTAAGGGTAGAAGAAAGCTGAGAATATACTGGTGCAACATCAGGGGAAACTATTTCTGAGTGCATTTGTTCTGGAATAAGCTTGGAAATGGGTGAACTAATGGTAGGTTTTAAATCCCGGGAAAAATGTTTTCTGTAAAATATCAAGCATGTGACCTTTTCCATCACAGCACACCAAATAATTTAATGTACTGGTCATACCTTATAAATGTGTAATACTGGTAAAATGAAATTTAAATCTTTGCTTAATCTTTATCCTGGTGTTATAAAGTTTGGAGCAGTCAGTAGTTTATGTTAGCCTTCTCAGCTTCCTGAAGTGTAAGACCTTATATGGTTCATTCTGAGAGTAAACAGACATAATTCTATGTAACGAGAGAAAACATAACAGATGCAGTTATCACATTATTTGTATGTATCGAATTATTTTATTTTATTTTCTTTACATATTTAAAGGAACATTATTTTCCTGACTCTATCTATCTATCTATCTATCTATCTATCTATCTATCTATCTATCTATCTATCTATCTATCTAAATATATTTACAGCATCTGTTCTATCTGCTACTAGTACTGGGACTGAAAGTAAGAATCAAAAGACAAACCATTCTCTACAGATTATCTACACACTTTCTAATTTAATCTATTTTACATAAAATAAGGCTGAGCCAAGCAATGACTTCTTTAGAGTTAATTTATTGTATTTATAATATTAAATGAACAGGTATGTTTTTTATATATATGTTTAGTATTGCTTGAAACCTGATGAAGGGAGGACAGACCTCTCGAAAGCTTGTCTAACTAAACTGTCTGTTAGTCCAATTAAAAAAGGTATCTCCGAGTATTGCAATACTCATCTTTTTTTACATCTGTGGACTAACACAAGTACTCTATCCTAACTTATATATCATCACCACTTAAACTTTCTAATAATGCAATTGAAGCCTCTCTCTTACCGGGCGTGTTTAGGCTGTGTAGCCCTTTATCGATGTGATAAATGGATACACAGCCTGAAACATTTAAAGTAATTGTGCAATAAACAGTAGCAGCACTTAGCTTCCATCCTTTGGTTATATTCCTCTTTCACTGTCTCCTCATCTCTGTCTCTAGTGATACAGCTATATCATTGACACATGGCACTCTGCCAAATAATGGAATTGACCCTATTTTTAAATAACTCTAGGAACACTGTTATTTTAAACACTTAGTGGGTTATTGGCTAAAGTGTGAATAGCCACATAAAGGAGTGAATTTGCCACTTTCCAATATTCTGCGATGTGCCAAATTTGCCAGCTGACGACGGTAGCACACTACACAATAGACTGCTACTGATGCAGTCCTGAATTTACACAGAGAATATTGTCCTGGTCACGCATTGGGTATTCGCTGTATATTCTATAAGGAGTAGAGAATCATATTGTATCCACCCGAAGTGATGCAAAATCACTTAGGCGAATTTACACTTTAGCCAATATCTCTTGGTGTCTCCTATCCGAGTTGCAGATGTGTCATTTTACTTTAAACAGCTGCTCTACAATATTAGCAGCTCTACAGGACCTCTTCTTACAGGTATTCTTTGTCACATAGTCTATAATCTCTTCTTCACTATCAATACTTCATTAGGCAGATCACCCTGCCGGGAGATCCGTCCCCTCAGCTGGCTGGGTGGAGAAGGCTTCAATTCCCATATATGATCATGGACGTCTGAAGGGAGAGGCATGAGGGGGCAAGTGTGTTTGTAAATTATAGATATACTGTATGTATGTAGAATTTTATTTATAAAGCACCACAAATTTACACAGCGCTGTACAATTCAGCAATACAAGTATAATACTGACAAGGGAAAAGTGCATCGTATAATATCACAAGGATACTTCACTTTAAGTGCTAGGGTGTGGTTGACACAATATGTTTGATGTCCCTGCCCCATAGAGCTTACAATTTAAATGGGAGGAAGACTTACCTATACAGAAGGCTAATAAGAGCTGTAGCAATGTGCTGAAACACTGGTCAATAAATACAAATACTAACTATATATACAGTGGGGAAAAAAAGTATTTAGTCAGTCACCAATAGTGCAAGTTCCACCACGTAAAAAGATGAGAGAGGCCTGTAATTTACATCATAGGTAAATTGAATCAGACAATGTGATTTTCTGGATTTGTTTTCTCATTTTGTCTCTCATAGTTGAGGTCTACATATGATGTAAATTACAGACGCCTTTCATCTTTTTAAGTGGTGGAACTTGCACTATTGGTGACTGACTAAATACTTTTTTTCCCCACTGTATATACAGTATATATATATACTGTATATGTGTGTGTTTCTATTATCAGTAAAAAAAACAGTAGCACTCCTGTTTTTTTTTGTTTTTTTCTTTTTTTTTAACATTTTTATTCTAGTATGAGGAGGCAATGTTTCAGGCAGAGCTCCACCCTTTTTAAATTAACAAATCAATCAGGTTTTCATGTGTATTATTTCAAAACATGTATTGGACTTCAGTTAGTAAAACTAATTCATATTTTTAAATGATTCTTAAAATCACAATAAACATGTTTCAATTGTAAAATAGCAATATGGACAATATGTGACCTTTAATGGTTACATCTAAAATGTGTTGTTCATGTTTTACAATTACTGTAAGGAACAAGAGAAAATGTAATTTTATGATTAACTATTTATCTCTCTCTCTCTCTCTCTCTCTCTCTCTCTCTATATATATATATATATATATATATATTTATCTATATAAAAAGAATGAGTATTGCAATACTTGGTGAAACCTTTTTTATTATTATACACAACATCATTATACTTAATATTTGTCTGTTTTTATGACTTTGTAATTCACTTCTAATTTCTAAATTCAATATTGCTTGAAACGGACTGTTAGTCCAATAAAAAAGGTATCACCAAATATTGCAATACTTTATTATTTTTGCATCTGTGGACTAACACGACCACTCCATCATACCTTATATCTATATAGATAGATATTGATAAATGTTTAGTGACTTAATGCGTGTTTGCAAGTTATCCATCTCTCAATGCTCACATGCACATAGTCTTAGAAACTTCTGAAATTCTGGATAACTAATGTGGTTTTTCTAGCACAATGAATATCTTGCATAAGATTTTTTCTTTTGTGACAGAGTATGTGGAGTGGTTGCTTTTTTGAAATGTGTAACATGACTATAATTATTTGTATAGTTGTTGATAGCTAAATAATCTTAATTCCACTTACGCCTGTCAAAGAACACCAAATATAATAAATATAATACAACTCCTCTCTGAAATAATATGCTTTATTTTCAGGGAGTTCTGTTGGTATATGATATCACAAATTATCAGAGCTTCGAGAATTTAGAAGACTGGTATTCAATGGTAAAGAAAGTAAATGAAGAATCTGAAACTCAACCATTTGTTGCTCTCATAGGCAATAAAAGTAAGTCTTAGTATTTTTTTATTCACAATTTTCTTTGTGCAAAAATAGTACAGGGTAAAGGTGACCATTCACACTGAGATCCATGACAATTTGATCACTCTAGTTGAATCGGAGATCACTGTAGTACAATTATGGCCAGGTACTGTACCAAGCAAGTCATGATACATGCAGTAGTTGGTCAACTGATTTACCATCTTCTATAGATCCATTCATCAACTGAACAAAGAAGTAAGTGTTCAGGCCAAACATCACATCTGCCAGTGTGTGGGCACATCCTACCTCTTCCAGATTGTCTAGAGAAAAGTGTGTGTTTTTTTGTTTTCTTGTATCAGAGAAAAGTTTAATTTTACCCCATAAATGCTACTGACAATATTTTTTAAACTACAATTTCCCAGGATGTTGACAGCTGTCTCTTTAACTTTTATAATTAAAGAAACAATTCAGCGCCAGAAGTACAGGGTGTTTCTATTACTTTTTCCACCACCTGCAATTTGTATAGTATGCCCCTGTTTAAAGCAACATTCATACATTTAATTCATTTATCTGCATATCATAATGAAATTATGCATAGTAGATACACATAAATGTTCCTTTGCTCTAAAAGGAATCTAAATCATACTTTACATTAGTGAAATCAGTGACTTGTATAATAATTCTAATCTCTGCATTAAATCAACAACTGGTGGAAACAAATAATTTCATGCCTGGTTTGTATAGTTACAGTTTATTTTCCAGTGAAACTGTTCACTGTAATAGTTATCATATGGGTTTATTACGAGAATTGCTTTTAACACATCATATGTTTGAAAAATGTATTTTGCTTAATCTTATTTTTGAAATCTGGAGTAACCTTGCTTGCTCTGCCTGTTCACACTCTATGATGAATCTTTTAGTGTCAAACTTACATTCTTAGTAAAGATATTATAAACAGATATTAACCTAGGATGTATGAGTGCTGAACTCCTCTTGATTTATAGCTGCCTTGATGGTCCCAGGGGCACTGGTTATCTATAGTTTTCTAGTGAGGGTAGGAATTATCAGCCAACAGTGTACCATGGATAGATGAATGATTTCAATGTTGAGATATTATCCAGATCCTTTCCCTTGCTCCCTAATACAGGCTAATAACTTAAATTTTTAAACAGTCTACTTGACAGATAGGGGCAAGTAGAAGAGTGCATCAACCCTAATTAAGGATGTTGACTGTATGTACGCTTTTGCTGTGATTAATCGTTGTACTGGGGCTATCTTTCTGTAAAACGTGATGGCTGTTACACACTGAAGTTTAAAGGTTACATGTTAATGCAGTTTTTAAACTCTGCTTTCTGTTTTGATATATTACTCTTATAGCGCTCCTATAAAAAGACTCATCAATGGTCAGTCTGATTTACACTTTCTGTGTGTGCCTATTAGTTTGGGTTTTCAGTAATTGCATATAATCAGATTTAGCATTATTTTATTTTTAATTATTATTATTTGGGTATTTCAGATACATATGCCAAGGTTAGTGCTAAGTTTGGCAAGTAAGAAAAACTTATTGTATGTATGTACAATCATATATATATATATATATATATATATATATATATTGTGGTAGCATGTTATTCAGAGCTGTACATAGCAAACAAAGTGCAATAAACAATGTGATTGCAAGGGGGCACATATCTAGGTAGGTCCTATTCCTTTTGTCCACCAAAATTCTGAACTACGCCAGGAAAATTGCTACTATTGATGTTAGATATCAACAGACCATGTTAACTTAATATTTATAATGTTATTACTTAATAAATCCTGTATGTATGTATTTGTGTATAATTTTATTTATAAAGTGCTACAAATTTTACACAGCGCTATACAATTCATCAATACAAATATAGTACAGACATGGGTTAAGTGCACTAAACCAGAGGTCCCCAACCTTTTTTGCACCAGGGATTGGCTTTAAGCAAGGCCAGTTTTCCATGGCCCGGTGGGGTGGGGCGGAGCTTTGGTCACATGGGGGTGAGGTTATGGAGGGGTGGAGCTTAGCAGCGCTACACACTTAACACCGGAGCCGCGTCAATG
>WMED01009653.1:0-16190 GCA_019650415.1 Pipa parva | reverse complement strand
TTCTTCTAAACGTAGAGGATTCCCCCTTGTTATACTTACAGTTCTTGGTATAAATAGATTATGAGATAAATCTTTGTACTGACCTCGAATATATTTATACATAGTTATTAGGTCACCCCTTAATCTTCTTTTTTCTAGACTAAATAAGCTCAGTTTTGATAATCTTTCGTGGTACTGTATATTGTTCATTCCTTTAATTATTTTAGTAGCCCGCCATTGAACCCTCTCAAGTTCAACCACATCTTTCTTGTGCACTGGTGCCCAAAACTGCACACAGTATTCCATGTGTGGTATGACCAGTGCTTTGTAAAGAGGTATAATTATGTTCTCATCATGTGCGTCTATACCCCTTTTGATGCGCCCCAAAACACAAATGCTTAAGGATACCGCACTCCTTAAAATCCAAAATATTAATTGAAAAAAGTTAAAAACAAAAGCAATCAGAGGTCAATAATACGATCAGGCTACTTCCGACATAGAACTTCAGTGGGCTTAGCAATAAAGTAATACAGGTGACATAAAAATGGAGATTAAGTTGCAGAAACATTGCATCAGACTACTTTATTTAATACACTGGTTTATTCTTCTGTGCTAAATGGTTCAACTGTTCTCTTTACTTTTTTGTTTAATGACTGTGACCTTGGGTTGAAGGTCTACTAGTGCTAGTTCCCAAGAAATAATTTATTCCAGTTTGGGTGTGCACAAGAAATAATTGTTTAATTATTCCAAGGTGAAGGCAGCAGGGATTCCCAAGTGGTTATTTCCAAAGGGGTACAGAGCACAATTATTCAGTTGACGGTAATGAGCATTTCCTCTTATTGAAAAAAAACTCTTAGGCTTTTTGATATTTAGGATTCTAGTCAGCCTAAAGCTTCTGTGCTTTTTCCGGTAATTACTTAAAAACAATAAAAGTGTACCTTGTCATAAATCATAAAAAGTAAAAAAATATAAGTAGCAGGAATTTGATTTGTTAAATTAGTAAACACAGCAAGGTCCAAACAGTTATTATGATCTGAAGGAAAAAACAAAACTTTGCTTCTCTCTGTGAAAGCTGTAGTTTTGTGTTATAGGTTAATGTAGCTTGCAAATATTGTCATCTCATGATCACCTTCAACTGACTGCTTGTCATTTCAGATGAAAATGTAGCTGTCAGCCGCAAGTCTTCCATGCATGACCTCACCTGTAGTGATGTCAGCGCTTGCTGACAAGCTTTTTAGAGCAGTATTCTTCTGGCACCTGGTGATGATAGTTGCTGTGAGAATTTTTCTGATGCAATTCATTGGCGCAGACATCAAGTCTGAAGAAAATAAGGCATAAATCATTATCATTTTTCTCCTAAGTCTGAAAAACAGGTTGGTGCATTATGATTGCTTTTCTAATGATAGTTTGTATTTACTGTCAGTCTTTCAGGTACGCACAGTTTTTCTGTGTCACTATAAAAACCCCTGGTGTGAATTAAAAACACAGACAAAAGATGTGAGCCAAGGATGCTTCTGTAAATAGAAACAGTGGATAAGGAAACATGGGAGGAGATTTAGCTAACCCATAGGTCAATCTTCCCCCGCATATTGCCCATCAGTTAAGCATGTAGTTTACATAGGCTATAACTGTAACATATCAATAGACTTGGAAATCAAACCCTGTGTTTATGATGATTATTACCAGAGGAATTGTTATTCCATGATTTCTTTGTAAGTTATTTCTAAACTTGTCTGCTTTTTGTATACACCTTCTTGCCTCTTGACCAATTAGATTTCAGATTGAATTTCAGCAATCACAGCATGTTGTCTGCATGTAGAAAGCTATTACATTCCACTTCACATTGCCTGAGCAAGGCATTTATTTTCTTTGTCCATGCCTTTGAGCTGTTTTGCTGTAATTGAGCTTGATTATGTTTGTTTTATAATTGATTTCTTCACTTTTGTTAAAAAGCTTTCTGAGTTTCAGTTCTGCTGTTCATGTTTGATTGCATCTTCAGTATTTTCCTTTAAAATTTTCAGTTGTGACGCTTCTTTTTTTATTTTACTGCATCTTTAGTCTGCTGCTTTAGGGTTGCAGTTCTGCTGTTCTGCCATATCCCCCAGTGAGAGGCAACCAAGGGACAATAACCCAAAGGATATTTTCCTGGCAAACAAAGGGGGGAATTCACCATAGTGCGAAGTGAGCTCTGGATCCTTCGGCTCACTTTGCACAGACTGTTATATGCTCGCAGATGTCCTGCACTCGAGTTGCCTCGGCGAGACTGGAATCCCTTTAAAGCGTTCGCTGATGTCCGCGTGCAGGACATCAGCGAGCGCATAACAGTTTGTGCGAAGTGAGGCGAAGGATCCGGACCTCACTTCGCACTACTGTGAATTCCCCCCTTAGTGGCGGTAGTCTTTTCTACTCTTCTTGGTCAAGGAAGCAGTGTACTGCTCATAATTTAAGCTTACCTCATTATCTACTTAGAATATTCGTAATATACTCCATTGAAACTTCTGAAACTGTAAACATGGGAACACAAATTATCATCAATGTGATGTGCTCAGAAGAGAAAATTCATAGAACTAATAATGTGGGATAACATGAAAAGGTATGGCATGACTAGCAAAGGGAAATATGATGTGGGAGAACAAAAACAGCATATACCGCCTAGTAGAGAAAAACAACAATTGCTTATGGAGGCTTATGGAGGCATGAAGGCTTTCTGACATATAGATTGTATTTGTGATATATCCATTGGAAACTGAATGCAGATAGAAGTAACACTTACTTATAAAATAACATAGAGTAGAAAGTTATAGAAATAAGTTATTCTATTTGCTGAATACTCCATAAAAATAGTCTGGTTTTTTTTTTTCAATGTGCTGAAAAAAACCACAGTTTTTGTAACCTCAGATACATTTTATCAGCCAAGAAGTAGAGAATTTTATTTAAGTAAATTTACACTTGTTTTAACACCAAGTTAAAAGGTGTGATGGTATTCTATGGGGCTTATATATAAAGTGGCAAAGTAAGTGAAAAATAGTAAAACTGAAATTCATTCATTCTAGTGACCTAGATCATTTTTCTCATTGTAGTATTTTAGACTATCCCATGGGTTTTATACATCTAGCAGGTACAGCTAATTACAAGGCCTTATGGGACAAAACTCCCATGAGGGAAACACTCATTTCAGGGGCTTATGGGTTAGTGGAATGAAAAGTTATTTCATACAATAACTCCATGTGATAAGGGTTGTGTATAGTTCTCCCCCAGGCTGTGCATCATTTTAGTAAACCCACCCCCTCCCCAAATGGTATTAGCCGGACATTACCAAAAATGTAATTCAGAGAGGTGGAGCAAGCACTGGAGACAAATCAATAACTAGAGTAACAGTGTAGAACATTGACAAGTAGAGTATAAGTGATACCTTTTATTGGCTAACGGAATAGATGGTAAATGCAAGCTTTCCACACTACGTAGCTCTCTCTCTGTATAACTGGGGTATGCTGGGTAGTCTGTATAACTAAGGCATGCTGGGTAGTCTGTAGAGACAAGTAGAGTATAGGTGATACCTTTTATTGGCTAACGGAATAGATGGTAAATGCAAGCTTTCCCCACTACTTAGCTCTCTTCTGTATAACTGGGGTATGCTGGGTAGTCTGTATAACTAAGGCATGCTGGGAAGTCTTGTATAACTAAGGAATGCTGGGTAGTTTGTAGAGACAAAAGAGTATAGGGGATACCTTTTATTGACTAACGGAATAGATGGTAAATGCAAACTTTCCACACTACTTAGCTCTCTTCTGTATAACTGGGGTATGCTGGGAAGTCTGTATAACTGGGGCATGCTGGGTAGTCTGTAGAGACAAGTAGAGTATAGGGGATACCTTTTATTGACTAACGGAATAGATGGTAAATGCAAGCTTTCCACACTACTTAGCTCTCTTCTTCACACATGCTGTGGGGGTTATTCACTAAAGTCCGAATTGTTACGTATAGGTACGAATTTGCCAGATAAAGACAATCGAAATAGGCTGCTACTGTCGCAGTCGCGTCTTTATAATGAGAATATTATCGCAGTTGCGACTTTATTATGGGAAAATTGTCACAATCTTAACTATAAAAAAATTGCCGCGACTTTATAATGAGGAAAATGTAGTGGATTTACTATGGGAATCCGCTGTTTGCGAATTCAACAGTCGAATTCGCACCTTAGTGAATAACCCCCACGGACCTACAAATGTCATTTCATGCTTTCTTTATGCGTAAACTAAAAACTGCGGAGTAGGAAAGGGTTATGCATAATAAGACCTGAATCCTCCGTTAAGATGGATAAAGAACATATAGGATAAAGGCAGAAGTCCAAAGTAAGACAGTCTCTGCAGATTTATTCCGTGTGAGATGTAAAGACAAATGTGTTAATGCATCACTTGCACATTTTAATTTATTTATTGGCAAAATATTCCCTGGTAAAAGAAAATAATGTGAAATAAAGTTTTATAAGTGCGCAGAACTTGGTAAAGGTCTCACAGTTTCTGGATATGTTTTTAACAGAGAGAGAGAGAAAATACATTCATTTATTTAATTGCTTATTATTTGGAACTGACAAGATATCAACAAAATAGAAACTGGTTTTAGAGAAAAATGGAATGGAATTGATCTCACTGGACATTATAGATATTATAGATATTTATCTCAAACACTGGCACTGTATTATGATTCGGTTTTCCATTCAGTTTGTTTCTTGCTGAATCTCAGCAAATCAATTCATTTGCTGGACACTTGACATTACGAAATTAGAAAGGAATGAAGCTGCTGGATTACGTTCTGTAGAATATTCTCAAAGACCATTAGTATCTAAATAACACCATTATTCATTGTATTCCAGCATCACAATAGCATTATAGACATAATGGACTTCCATTAGTAAGTTAAACTGGAAGGGGACTGAGGATATGGGACGACATGGTAAATCTCTTTTATAATTTTACACTCTAATTGTTAGGGGTTTGGGGCTACCTCCTTCCTAAGTTTCAGGTGATGGAAGCAGAGCTGACAGCATTTTGGTGTAATTTTTTGAACGTGAATTAACAGATTCTCACACTTGAAAAGGCAGATATGCAGTCCCGGGACAAGGTTTAATTGCGCCCTAGGCGACAGTGCCAAAATGTGTCCCCCAACAGTCTCCCCTCCATTGTGCCCCATACAGTACAGAAGTACCCACATATAGTATACTACAGCGCAGTAGGTAAAGTGGGGAAAGCTAGTGTGTAGTTTTGCAATTTTCTAGTTCCTTTCTCTCTCCCACCCTTTCTCTATATTGTGATTCCCCAACCTTCACTTTCCAGACACAGTGCTGACTCAACTCAACCTTTTGCCATATTGTGCTGCCCTACAAAACCCCCTTCCCCATACTGCGCTGCCCCACAACACTCCCCATTCCTCATACTGCACTGCAGCAGCACTGTAGGCGCTGCCCCTCAGCCAGTCCCTGCAGATATGAATAAGTTTATAGGATCCTCATGTATTTAGTTATATTGGACACAATATTTTAAATTATAGACATGCGTAAACCCACCCTAGGGAATATGTGAAGAGATACTGTCAATATTATTAATAGTGCCTTGATGTAAAACAGCCACTAGTATAATCATGTAAAACCTTGCCTGAACCAAACTAGGAATATCATACTCTGAAGTCAAATCATCCTCCATGGTGTTATGGTAATTGACACCTCAAATTATTGTTGTTTATCAATACTGGCTGTAGCCAGGTGTGAATTTATGGATCGTTCTGAAAACAGTTACTGCTGCATTAACACAAATAGGCGTAAGGGATTTAAAAAAAAAAATATGTATAATTTGATATGCAAAACCTAAAATCAGCAGTCACACAAAGGCAAATATAATTAAAATTTATGATGTGGTTAAATAAGCCAACAATAGATAATGGAAAACAGTAAGCAGGAAGAACATGCTTAGAAAAACATCAGCTGTTTGACGTAATCACCCGGGGGTGCTCTTTCAGATGAATAAGAGTAGTAATTTGCAGGTGGGGATTAGGTAACATTAGCAATGCCGTTGGTACTACAATGAACTATAAACCAAACTGATTATAAAATTTCTCTTTCTTTCAGCATATGTAAAATAAGAGAAGGCTAATGCTTCTGATAATTTTTTTTAAACAGTTTTTAATTTTGTATTTCACATAATTGCTACAATTGGTAGCTCAATAAAATTATTCAAAATCAATAATAATTTCAGATAACAATAATAAAATCATGATTGGCGGTTATACATTTCAGTTATGCATTTTCAGGTTAATAGTAAACGTTTGAATCATTTGTTTGGTGTCTTGTGTTTTATTTCCTCTTCTTTTCCCTTTTTACTGCTGTTATTTTATCCAATTTACTTTATTTGTATTTTTTATTATTTTATTTGAATTGTTATCTGGTCAGCCATGCTTTCCACATTCTGTCGAATTTGGTTTTGGACCCTCTAGCATTGTAAGTCAGTCTCGAACTTGGGATTGGACCAATGAGATCTGTTTATTTACAGTTGGTAAGGATTGCCCCATCCAATACAGTCCTATGGTCTTTTTGCATAAAACAGAAGCAACCTCAGGAGCGTCTCATATTGTTTGGTATGTCCCAACTCTTTTAAGAGGTTTAGTATGCACACCTGTGGGGACACCACTCTTGGTGCTGCTATGTTTGTTCCTAAGTATAACATTACCACTTTACAAAATTGTAATATGGGGGGACAGTCCCAGATCATATGAAAAAAACCTAGCATTTTCTTGTTGGCATCTGGGACAATTTGCAGTTTCTAGTTTGTTCATTTGGTATAGCCGAACTGGGCTAAGATATGTCTGATGTAATATTTTGATTTGTCGCTGGTGTTTATTAGCCCCTTTGTTATATTGCATGCTATTTCTTCCCAGTCCTCATCCTCCAGGTCTGATACATGTTGGTCCCATTTAGTTCTGACTCTGGTCACTGGTGAGTCTTGTAGAATTAACAGTAATTTGTATGTTTGAGAGACTTTTTTTTTCTTTTCGTAGTCTTTAAGTAATTCTTCTGTTCTAGGCTTAAGGTTATTTACTGTGTTGTTCACTATTATCTATATTTATGGAGTGTAGGTAGAAAAATGTAATATATCTACTATCACTGATCTGTGCCCACTGCATGTCGCTGCAATCTGGGGAACTTGGAGATGAGTCATGATGACTGGGGGAAAGAGGGGCATATTAGGGACAGCCATTGCAATGTTTCAGGGAATTTTGTCAACTCAGTAGAATCTATGGTGCTGGAAAAATAAGAATCTACAGTGGATGGCACTCAAATGGTTAAGTAACAGATGAGATACAGTAATTGTAAGTTTATGCACTTCTCAAAATCTATGTAACAGACAATGGGGTTAGGTGAAGGGAATTAATGATAAAGAAGGACCTTGATATGCTTGAAAACAATATTCAGTATTGAGCTGTGGCATTCAGTATCATCTAAACTGAAATGAAGTTTAAAGTTCTAAATCTTTCAAATATATAAGCAATTTCATATTTTGTAAAAAAATATGAGTTCATTTTGATGAAATAGGTTTTAATAATATACATTTTGTTTGCAAAAGGTTTCTTAGGAGAATAAATGCTGTTATAATTGTTGATTTACAAAAAAATGTAAAGACTATTGAAGTGTATGGCATATTTAAATGGAGACGGTGTTTATGAACTGTAGCCAAAACTATGTGGATTATTATAGTAACTTCATATACAATTTGGACTATCTAAGGTTTTATAATTTAATGATCTGTGAACACTTTGTAACTAAAATTTTGTGTAGCTTTTTGCTTGCCTATTTCTGCATCAATGAAAGAAAAAAAATCATTAAACTAACCCGAACTGACTGCCAAAAGAAATTTAGACTTTCCTTAAAACAGCATATTTTATTGCAACATATCATGGAAGAATAAAACAAGGGAAGATGCCGAGGTTATGATATGGACCAACTCTACCATTCACCTAACGCTTTTCTCGATCTCTACTATTAACTCATAAATAATAGAACAGCAATTTCACAAGATAGTTAAAGACTAAAAAGGCCAATCCAAGAAATTCACTAGGCTTACATCATAGTTACCATGAAAAAAGGGAAACACATCACAAACAAACAGAATATGTAATATTAATGCTATCTGTAAAAAGATGACTCTTTAGATTCTGTAGTAGTTTGACCTTCCTTTTCCAAACTCACTTCCCACAGAGGTCAAATTAGCAATATGAATGACAGGAGGCTTGGGAGGAAAGCAACAGAAGAGGAAGATGTGGCACAATCATGTTCATTGCCAGTAAACTGTATTAATTTAGGGGGTTGTTCTATAAAGTTCAAATTTGGCTGTCGAATTCTCAAACAGCGGATTCCCATAGCTAATCCGCAACTGCGACAATTCTGCCAATTTGTAAAGTCACAATGGCGATAATTGTAAAGTTGTGACTGTGACAATATTCTCATTATAAAGACACAACTGTGACAGTAACAGTCTATTGCAACTGTCCTTTGCTGGCAAATTCACACCTTTACGCAACAATTTGGACATTAGAGAATAACCCCCCTTAATGTCAAGTTAGAGCACAATGTCAGTACAGAGTCGGCAGTTATAAAGCTGTGTCTTTGCCATGTTTCTCTTACCTGCATAGAGTCATTAAAGAAAGCGTCTATTATTTATATGAAGTCACAATGTAATAGTTTTTCAATTCTATTAAAACTGTGCCCTGAAATGGGTTATAAACATGATACAAACAATTAGGTAACAAACAGTAAAAAAATACAAAATGAGAATATATTAGAAAAACATTGTTTTGAGATAAAATAGTTTTTGAATAAACACCTATTAAAAGGGCACCATCCTTGGGCATGGTGGTTATTGGATGCTTATTACACTGTATTTACATGAGGTCAATTAATATTCAGCACCAATGCAGAGTCTACATTATGTTTTTATAAGTTTGTGTCTGTTTCTGTTGTCTAGTCAGTGCCCATACAGTTAGTGCCAATTTACAAAGGCACTACCAATTGCCCAGTTACTGATTCATGACATTCCAGTGCACAGCTATAATGATTGTTAGAATTTTATTGTTTTACTTCTTACTGTCATATAGAAACATTCATACTTGCTAAAGCTTTCACACTCATGCTAAATAAGCCAGTACTGATATGTCAGTAGAGTCACACATGCTCAATCCACAACCACAGCCTACAACAACTACAACTTCAAAATTCATCCCACATGGTCAATCAACAGTAACGTCTTCACACTAACTGCAAAATAAAACTCAAAACACAAGATCTCATTAACAGTGAGACATTGTTTTTCCCTCGCCTATAATATTGTAGGAGTGGAAGACTGTACAGAGCAGCACATCAGGCAGATTGCTAGCTGCTAAGTCTATATCACCTTCTTTTCAGTCAATTAGCAGCACAACAAGCAATGTTATATTTGAAAACTTGGACACAGCTTTTTGCCACAATCTTATTTGTGTCTACTTACCAGTTAGGTATATTCATAGAAGAGGAAAATACATACCAGGGAGGTGGTAGGTGGGATTACCTAAATGTATTATAAAAAGACATCTGTATTTTTTGTTATTGTATGACATACTTTACTTTATGTAGGCTAAAAAAAGTCAAATGTGATTTGTCAGAGGCATTTGAAAGTGGGGTGAAATGCCAATCAGTATTGTAGTCCAGGTTGTAAATGACAATGTGAGCTTATGTGTGTTAAAAATGGCACTTGTGTGACTTTACTGAGTTTGGGGTTTGTATAAAGCAGGGGTCTGCAACCAACCTCTGTCTTGCTGTGGCTCTGTTGAGAATGGTGGCTGTTAGGGAAGGGATTCATTTTGATGTATACGTGGGTCAATCATTATGCAGCCTAGCACTTGAGAGAGTCCCGCCCCCTTGCCATAGCATTGTGATTGCTACACAAGTAGCAATTGTATCTGGAAAGGGGTTGATTTGATTCTAAGGGGGGAATTCACCATTGAGCGAAGTGAGCTCCGAATCCTTCGGCTCACTTCACACATGGTGTTATGCGCTCGCTGATGTCCTGCACGCGAACATCAGTGAGCGCTTTAAAGGGATTCCAGTCTTGGCGAGGCAACTCTTTTGGTCTCGCTGAGACTGGAATCCATTTAAAGCGCTTGCTGATGTCTGCGTGCAGGACATCAGCGAGCGCATAACATCATTTGCGAAGTGAGCCGAAGGATTCGGAGCTCACTTCGCTCAATGGTGAATTCCCCCCTAAGTGGGAAAAATCAGGTAGAGAAGGCAGTGAGTATAAGTTATGTTTTGCAGCTCCAGACTATTTTTCTTTAGTGAAATTGGGGGCAAAATGACTCTTTTGATAGTGAAGGTTGCCTACTACCCCTGCTATAAAGAATTATTGTTTAAATTTGAATTTTAAGGATGGAAAAATGTGTGCTTGGTTATTCCATTTAGTTGCTACTCTGTCAGAACTCCCTAACGTTGAGCTAGCAAATTAAAGTTGGGGAATTTATGATAATCACATGTGACAATTTTGTTTCATAAACCACACATTTATACAGTTCAGACTTTTAACTTTCAAACAAAAATAAATTTGAACATCATTTATTTATACAGTAACTAATTATTTAAGATTATTTCATATACTGTAGACAAAGCCACTTTTACTAGCAATAACATAAACAGCCTTAAGTTTGATGTGGTTATTTTGGACTAATAGCTAATTTCGTGCCCTCCTGCAACATAGACCAGCATAATGTAAACTGTTGTAGGCTGGTGTAGACCATTCCTAATAATTCAACCGTTCAATTATGGGACATCCATAATGCTTTTGCCCTTTTAATCATTTATACATTTGAACTGATGTATAATTTATCTAAGAAATGACCTTAAAGGATTTTATATATATATATAAAAACTTTCAAATGTATATTACAAACTTATTTATTTTTAATGGCTTATATTACTCATTAGATTTTAAATTAAACATCACATCATTTTGAGTTGATCACTTATCCCAAGGATCAACATTTCAGTGTAGCATTTGTTTGCATAATGAAATAGTTGGCCAAGGGTCTGAATACCTTTGAAAGCACGTCATATTCTGCGGATTGGCATTTAAAAAAACAACAACTTTATTTACATAAAAAGATAAATATCCTTGCGAGTTAGATTGTTTCAGCTGATGTACGTCAAAAGAAAAAAAGGTTACTTTGCATTTAAAGCATAGTACTTGTCCCTGTTTGAACTGGTAATGCTGTAATTCAGTAATAAACATATATTCAGTAATGCATATAGTTGCAGCAAAATATTGCTCAATTAGACCACACTTTACCGGTGTTGATTAAAATGCAGATAGATGAAGACCTGTATGGGCCAGAAATCTAGACAGGGTAGAACTCCCATAGGCAAATATAAAAGATTGATTACGGCCTTCATACTGGAGGATAAAAAAGTATTCATTCCCCATGGGGAAACATTTCCATAATCTCATTGTAACTTCATTCAGTTAGCTAGTTTTTCAAGAAGTTATAGCACCAAAATATAGAGTTAGTGAAACGTTGTTTCAGTCTGAGCCTAAATTAAATGTGTAGACAGATTGGATACAGTAAATCCCAGGGTATTAAAGTATCTCGAAAAGTGTGCATTAACCTGTTAGGTTCTGTCCATTTAAAGGGGAATATTGAGCTCCGAAGCCTTCGGCTCACTTCACAAATGGTATTATGCGCATGCTGATGTCCCCCCAAAAGAGTTGGCTCGCCGAGACAGGAATCCCTTTAATGCGCATGCTAATGTCTGCGCGCAGGACATCAGCATGTGCATAATACCATTTGCGAAGTGAGACGAAGGCTTCGGAGCTCACTTCGCTGAATGGTGAATTCCCCCCTAAGTGTCCAATAAATGCATGATTTTGTCTTCATGGTTATTTTCAGTGATGTGCTGAATTGTTATCAATGGGAAAATAATAGATACATTGACCTTGTATCCTTTTAACCAATACCAGAAACATTACAGATATGAAGTGACATCAACTCACTACTTGTCTATTTATCACCAAGTTACTTCAATATGCCACAATACTACTATTACTAATAGTAATTCTATTTGCTCAGAAATGATTATGCAACAATTCACTCTATTGCAGCAACAATACGCTTTATAGTAAATATGCACAAATGACTTTGCTACACTATATTTATAAAAATTGAACATGATTTCAACCTACTGAAGTTGGTGAAAATTTCATATATTGCTATCACCCTTTTCACCGATTTTTAAAACCATTCTGACTAATATTTTCACCAGTATTTGCCTGTTTTAGGATGGCAAAAACTCATTATTCCCAATAGAGCAGGTCTGATCATTTCGCCACAATTGGATTGTTTTTTGCATTAAAAAGACTGTCAATATCGATATCAGTATGAAATGGAAGGCAACTGAATATTGACCTTTTTATCATTTTAAATATTGTCAATATTTTATTGATCCTATATAAATTAATGGAATCCCAAGCCCAGCAAACTGAAAAATAGAGCTGAAAAATGGCAAAATAATTTGAAAAGGTAAAAATCTTTATAAATTTCCCTATGAGTGAACTGATGTAAATTATCACCAATTCATTAGGAGGATGCAAATTCACTAGTTGAACAATAAACCCCTAGATTCTCCAGTCATGACTTAATGGGGAGGTATAGTCATAGGCTGACTGACATGATAAATCTTTTCTCTGCAAAAAGATAGATCAGTTTCGTGAAGGACAGATTGAAAAGATCCCCTACAGAGATATTTCTCAATTAGTCCCCAAGTACCCAGTTTCCCAGAAGTTAAGGGAAGCTGGGAAAACGAGCTCTGATAAAGAATTCCCACCAAAGACAGATCAAATTAAAATCCCAATCAGTGTGATGGTGAATTTCAACCATGAAGCACCCATGTCTGACTCTGGTGCTGCTGGTAATTTTATTTTCATTGCTCTGGTTCACCAATGGCAGATTTCTTCTGATCACCTAAGGATTTCTTTTTACATAAGGGGAATGGATGGGACACCGCTATTTCTGCAAACTAGCATTTTTTACAAAAAGATGATAATTAATTTTTGTAATTGCATATGCCTCTGAACACACACTATTGTGGCTTCCCAAGGCCAGAAAAACACTGGGCAGATCCTTGGGGCAAGGATTGTTTTCTTCCTCTCTGACTCCAGTTTAGCCTCTGCTAGACATACTGATGTCTTCTTTAAGAGACAGACTCTTTTTCTGCACCATCACTATGACTGCCTAATGACCTATTTGTGAGTCCTACTCCACCTGGGGGGAGAATATCCCCCTTCTCCAGCAGAGACTGCAGCAATCTATACATACATTCTAGAAAATCTGGATAGGGGCTTTATATGTTATTCTACTTCCTCTACTGTTGTAGGATTTTTCTTTATCCAACATAAAAACAATGACCTGAGACCATATATAAACAATACATTTCTGAATAAAATGTCTATCAAGGGTGAATACTCATTACCATTAATAATAGAACTCTTTGATAGAATTAAAGGGGCGTCCATTTTTGCTATAGCAGATTTGATGGTTGCTTATAATCTAGTTTTTATCTAGAAAGGTGATGAGAGGAAAACCACTTTCAAAACATTTGACATTACAAATATGTCACAGGAAACCTATGAGGTCCTCCTTTAGATGATCTATAACGTACCCAGTTGCTGTTCTCACCTATTGCGAAGATAAGGTGTAACTCACAGCACTTTTTGGCATACATAGCTGAAATTATAACCTAATACATAGACTTTGGCACTGCAGGGATGAGAACCAGTGCTTGAACAGAGTAGATGACAGGTCCATAGGCAGGATGATGAAACAGAAACAAAGTGAGACAGCTGATCAGTAAATGTGAAAATGCTGGTAGGTACAACTGACACTATTTCAATCTCCCGCCACCACAGCAGAGAAACGATTGATGGCAGGGAGTGGCTAAGAACCTAGTAGCGTTGGATTTCTGAGTAACTCTGTGCTCCCAGCGTAGGAAACCCAGCATTACAGGTAGCGTAAGTATAGCATTTCTTGTAAAAAATATTTAGTTATACCCTTAGATCAGGGATCTGCAACCTTTTCAGCTGAGAGACCCATATAGTGCGGCTCTGCTCAGCCCTTTTGAATCCGGAGCCGGTGACATCAGCGACTCTGGATTGGCTAGCAACCAGGAAGCGCGGTGACGTGAGTGGCTCTGGATTGGCTAGCAACCCAGAAGTGTGGTGACTTCAACGGCTCCAGATTACTAGCCAAAGGGCTGAGAAAATTTTGTCTCTACAGCGCTTGCCGGCAATTAGCAGGCAGACGGTAACAAGCAGTGCTTGCATGTGAGCACCGCTCATTACAGTCAAAGAGCCAGATGCAGCCATCAAAAGAGCCATATCTGGCTCAAGAGCCATAGGTTGCAGACCCCTGCCTTAGATTAATGAATGCTCTGGCAGTTTTTAGGACTTTGTTAATTATATTTGTTTGAGATATTCTTTAGACATTTTTCATAGTTTATATATGTGTATAAAACTTATATGACATTATCATCAACACTTTTCCAAATAATGATTGTAAATTCCGAAAACATGTTTTGATTAATATTTAAATATTAAAACATGTTTTTTTACATTGGCTTTTGGTACTATAGGGTTCTGTTCATTTCCATTGACATATTGTATTAAATACCAACGCACAAAGTTGTCATTTTATTTTATTAATGAAACATTCATTTGTTATAGGTGTAATACAGTAGACTCTAATATTCAATTTTAACTACTAGTTTAAGTATATTCTCCCAGAGGCAAATCTTCACACAGGTCTCTACACTCAGCAAATGATCTCATGTACCTCCTGAGATTTTCTAATTCTTTCCTAATTATTTAATCAAATGTGCCTTTTTATTAGAACTACTATTGAAGATAAACAAGACTTGAAAATCAATTAATTTTGTATTATTAATTTAATACATATCTCAAATAGCTCAGAGACATGAGGCTTTACGTTCCTTTTCTCGGGATCAATTTAGTGCACCAATTTCAATTTTTGGATTTAAAACTAATTAATGCAAAGTGCATTGAACTGCGCTGTTTGAAGATTAAACTGGCATTAAATTAGTCAAATGCTTCTTTGAAGCAAAGGTAAACATGAATCAAAATATTGTGAAATAACCATGCTCCTAATCCTGCATTATTATAAGCCTTTCTTTTACGTTTTACCCCCCCAAAAACTAGATATAGTGTATTTTTTGAAAGACTCAGTTGTAATGTAATTAATTCAATAATACTTGGTATTTATAGATATATAGTTAAGGTTAATTCTACCAAGTAGTTTTGAGACCGATACGAATATTGGTTTTTACAGTATCGTGCCATTTTGCATTAACTCTAGATTGTTATGAAGAGTTATCAGATAAATTGCAATAAATGACAAAATCCTTCCTTGCCATGAAAACGAATTCATCACAAAAAAACGTTCTCTACTAACATCATTCTAGTGATTAAAGACAATTAGAAACATGTGCAATATATCACAAAAGTGAATACATAGAGGCCTCTGCTGGTAGAAGTGAAAATTGCACTACCTCACACCACTTTGTATGGTCACCTGATGAAGGGAGGTCTGTCCTTCCTGAAACATTGTATTGCACTGATTTGTTTGTGAAGATGGCATATTAAATATTTTCCACGGACGCAGCTGCCTGTATTTTGTTCCTGTATGTGGAGGGTGGGGTGTCCCTCTTGTTGGTCTGTTTGGTGTTACCATTTATCTCTACTTTGATCAATCCAGTGATTGTCATAGTTCAAGAGAAAGTGTTAACAAGGACTAGACAACTGATAGCTCTCTATCATGCTGACTGAATTATAAAAGCAGACTGGTTGCTTTAAAAGGGTGTGGTTTTGAAATAACTATCTTCTGTTAACCATGGTTACCTCTAAAGAAAAAGTTGCCATGAATAAGTGCTGCGCACGAAACGCGTAGGCATTGTTTGTTTTTATTGTTTTTAATAGAGATGGCCGATTTTTTAAAAAATTCGATTCGGCTGATTCGCCGAATTTTCTCGAAAAGTTCGATTCGTTCCGAATGAATTCGTCACGAATCGGTTAGAAAATAAGCTATTTCTAGCCTACAGAGAGCCTGTAGTGTGTCGTAGAACATCATGCCAT
>WMED01009652.1:0-16191 GCA_019650415.1 Pipa parva | reverse complement strand
AAATTAAAATAAAAAATGTGGCACCTCTTACGCGTTTCGCGCTGTGCGCTTAATCAAAGATACTCTGATTAAGCGCATCGTGCTTAATCTGTTGATCCAAGGACTCTTGAATGCATTGTGGAAAATAAGGATAAAACAAAGCCAAGCATTTCTCTGCTATAATTTCAGATAACATTTCAACAAACTTCAGCTTATCTTCTCCAAATTGAATGTCAATAAGACCCCTCATTTTATGTAGCCAGGAAGTCCAAAACTTTCATCAGCAATGCAGACACTGCTCCATAGGGGAGAAAAGAGGTTGAAGTGAAATGCATGGGGACCAGTAGCCAATGCTAAAAGGAAATAAAATAAAAAGGAAATTGGAGGTTCTGGAAAGCAATCAACAGTTGTGTGGAGCTATTGCCATCTGTGTGGGGCAATCAGGAGCTATGGTGGGCACTGGGTGGCTGTTTGGTCCAATCGTTGGCTCTGTGTGGCAATTTGGGAACCCACAAAGGAATTGGTTTCTCTGTGGGGCAATCTGGGAACCTGCAGAGGAGTTGGTGGCTGTGGACGGCAATCTGGGAACCTGTGGAGAAATTGGTGGCTCTAAGGGCCAATCTAGGATCACTTCTCGGCTTTTTGGCTGATCAAGTGTAGTATCTTTTGAGAGAAACACTTCATCTGAAGCGATCAAGTTGCCTTTCCCCCCAACACCTGGTGGTTGTATGCTTGAGATTATTTAATCCATAACACCAGTGAGACCTGTGAAACGCAGCCGGACTTCTGTGGCAACTGCTACGTGTCCCCAACATCCGGTGGATGCATGCTGGTTGGTGCTTAAGAAGCCCAGCCTAACACCAGTGAGGGTCGATCGAGCGGGAACCCCAAGTCCAAGGGCGCAGCTTCTGTTCCTGACCTGAAGAAGGAAGCGAGAAAGGGCGAATTACCAACTTCTGCTCCAGACTCCGTGAAGAGAAGGGCTCAATTTCTGCTCTGATCTCCGCAGAGAGAAGGAATGTGGGTCTTCTGCTATGGTCTGATCGCCGCAGAAAGAGGATATTGCTCACTCCCGCTGTGAAATCGAGCTGGAAAAGGTTGTAGGACCTCATCTGCATAGCCACGCCCACCCTTTGTGCCAGCCAGTGAAGCGCCACAGCCCCTTAACTGCCAGCACGTAGAAACTACGGCGTTGGCATTTAATGGATGTAGAAGCGACGCTGTAGTTTCTACGTTGGGTGGCATTTAAAGGGTTAAATTGAATTCTACTTATTAAGTGTTTGTACGATTGTCTTTTTTCAAACAAAAAGTGTATAGAACCATCTGGAGCCCTGAGAAGTGCATGGAAACTTAAAAATGGTGCAAACAACAATGTAAGACATTAAGGGCAGACTTGACTTCAGAGCTTTCAGACTAATGGAAAAACCTGGTGTCCCAGGAATGATACTGTACATTTCTGTTGATCCAAGGACTCTTGAATGCATTGTGGAAAATAAGGATAAAACAAAGCCAAGCATTTCTCTGCTATAATTTCAGATAACATTTCAACAAACTTCAGCTTATCTTCTCCAAATTGAATGTCAATAAAAGCTATCATTAGATGTAAATGAATCAGAGGCAAACAACTAAATAGTGTTTTCACTGTGTAGTACTTAGAACGATATAAAACAAAATCTGGTGATCTCTGATCTGTCACAATCAAATGAAGTCAACAATTGCATTTTATTGTTAATGGAAGAAAATATATAGAGGAAGACAATACAGCAACTACTGTGTTTCCAGTGATTATATAACTAGCAATGGAAAGCCACTCATGTTATTAATATATTTTTTGCATTTTTTTTAAACATGAAATAAAGGAAAATGTTCTAATAATACTGGGTAAAAGGTTCATCAGGTAATCACATACACAGATTCCCCATAATGGGCAAATCCATAATACATTACCATAGAGTACTAAATGCTAAGCAGACGAAGGACAACTTACACAAGGAAACTTAAACTGGTAGTAGAAGTCTGGTGACTTTAAGGGCTTCCTCCTCAGACTAGGGTCAAAGGCAAGTTCTTTGCAACTATTATTCAAAAAGATGCTGATAAACTGCAAATTTATTTAGGGATTTTACCACACCTACTGTTCAAATTTTTTTTTTTTTTATCATGAATTTTTTTCTTCTTCTAATAATACTGGGTAAAAGGTTCCTTTAGTTTGGCTGTAACTCACTCTTTTTTATATTTTATATGATATATATATATATATATATATATTATGAACTGTTGAGTAATGGTGTGTTAACAGAAAAAATTTCATGCATCTCTTAAAAGTGTTGGTTGAGGTCCCCAACAGAATGCATGTAAGATTGCACCCATCAAGGAAGACAGCTTAAGGGGTGCAGGTGTTGCATTGGGACCTGCTGCTGACTACAGGGGAAGTGTCCAAGACCTTACTGTCAAGGAGAGGCCCCAAAAGTAGGAAACGCCCCAGATGACAGCTTAGTTAATTTAGCTCCTATAATAGGACACAGTAGTTACACAGAAGTGTAAACAGACCTCAACTAGTCCCATTTTTTCTATGGTGCTTTTATAATACATATTCAGGAAGTGTGCCCGAAAACCATATTTTTAAAGCTAAATATCTAAATATCATAGATATTATAGACATAAATATCATAAATATACAGACACAATTTAGAATTTTTGGAAGCAAGATTGAATAAATAGGAACTAAAATGAATTTGAATATATATAGTGAACAATATTATAGACCAAATTAGTCTAATATTAGTCAAATGGAGAAAAGGAAACCAAAAGCAATATATAGTGTTTTCCTGATGAAGCTGTTAACTGAAATCAGCAAAATGCGTGGAGAGTTTTTATTTATTTCTTGTTTCAAGAGTCAGTTTGTGAGAACAATACTTGTTTAAATTTATTCACTACATTAAAATTACTAGACTATATATCGATTTTCGTTTCCTTTTCTCCATTTTGGGTTTTTATCGTTTGGAGTATGTGTAGATGGTGTCAAATGGCCATAACTATCATTTATGATTTTGAGTGAAGTAGAGTTTGGTAAGTGCAAGCAGATAAGGGATTTGTGTTGCACCAGCATTGATCTTTGGGAGTAATTTGGGGTTTGCTTCAGTCACCCTCTATAGACAGTTTGCTACTTTGGATTGGGACCATCACATTACTATCATTTTTACTCATATATATATATATATATAGGGTGCATTTTACCAACAATATCACATTATGAGGATTTACTACACTTTTTACAGATGAATCTGTGATTATTCTAATCCCTAAAATGCATTTGAGTCTTTTTCAATTTTTGCTGTTACTGTCCTTTTAAATAACAGCCGTGCCAATCCAAATGGGATTTTTTTTTTTTTAGTATTACTAGTCCTTTAAGTAGTAGATGAAGTACCAGACGGGGTCATTACAGTTCTTTTAATGTACATGCAAGGCTTGCGTATCTGTAGGATACAATTAACAATATAAAATTAGATAAAATTAGTAAGTCTGTGCTGAACATTTACTTTGGTGCTGGAAATGCAAAAATTTGGTTTCGATAAGTAAAGATAAAGATAGGATTCAATGAAAATGAATGTCAAGTTTCATAGTCAGGCTGCAGTAAGAAGTCATTCACAAATTCATCATAAAATCTCTAATGCAAACATAGTTTAAGAATAAAAGCATATAGAAAAATGTACTCCAGACAGAACATTGTAAGAGCTGAGAATATCTTAACAAGCACACAAAGGAGAATATATTAAAGGAAAGCAAATTAAATATTCCATACATGTTATAGAAGTACACAATACATGTATATATGTATAGATCACTGCTAAAATCCGGCCAACCAAATAATCAGTGTGGTGGCCCAGTGCTTCATTTCCACCCAGTACATTGAGTTTGTATATTCTTGTATGTGGTTAGGTTTCCTCTCACAATTCAAAAACATAATAATTTAATTGGAATTTCACTTCACTGTCTCTAGGCTGGGTGTGTCATTGTGTAGAGAAGCAAGATTGTAAACTCCTCAGGGACAGGGACTGATGTAAATGGTTACTTTAAGTAAAGTTTGGTGAAATAAGTACAAAAAGTAAATGGAATTGTTGAATGACACTATCAAGAAGGACTTGACCAAAAATGGATTTGTTCAATAAGGAAATAAAGTGCATCGAAGCTGGCATAATAAATATGTGCAAGTGAACCTAAAGCTGATACAAACATTTGTCTTATAAATATTTCCTACCTACTGCAGGGACAAGAGAACATTTATTATGACTAGAAAAAAAAAGAAGGGTTCTGACATCTACCCTGGAGGGATTTTTTCCTTATTTAGACAAGCTAGGGGAGATGGAAAATCAGTGATTCTCTTGCTGGCTCTAAAAATAGTTCTGAATGAAGATGTACTTGCAGGGATTTTCCCAAAGACTTTTTCATTTATCAGTTTGGCTGTACAGATTCCACTAGTAAAAGTGAATAATTTGGAATTATAGGAAATTAGTATTATATTTTTTAATTGTCTCTTGACTTTGAAATGTCCTAACAATTTGGTTTGATTTTATTTTTGTGAAGATTACTAAAGATGAAACCCGGATATTTAGAATGTTCATAGTCTGGTTTTTAACCTCAGTAATGACCTAATTAAAATTGTTAAATGTGTCAGGTCATTGTGTAAATTGCATGGAGACTGAGAGCCATGATCTTAAGTCTTGGGACTTTGGCTGAGGCTGTATAAAGACCCAATGGCTTCTTGTCAAGTTAACATAAATTCATTGGTATGGCAAACTGTACTAAGAAACCCTGCTCTTGTTAAGCTCCAGCAAAGCTCCTCTGCTGAGGGTTAAAAAGGTGAAAAGGTGTGCCAACAGGGTCCAGTCAGGTTGCCTCAGAGCCTTTAAGTCTTCCCCACTCCCTTCTGCCAGTGCCTAAGCTTACAGGGTTGGTAGGAGGTTTTTGTGGGAAAGCGATCTGTGAATTATATGCTCTCTGATACGGACCTTAGCTAGACTCTGACTATGCTTTTTCTCTATCCTTCAGCTGTGATGCTAGAACTCCATGTGCAGGGCTGGGAAGAGGTTTCATGGGGGGGCGCTCAGTAGGTACACCTCATCTTCAACTCTCTTGTAGTGCAGTACTCCTCTCTCCCCTGTGAATGTCACTTCCTGTGAGAACTTTGTTTCCCAGCCCTTTTTCTTGTCAGCAAACCTTAATCAGCCACTCCAGCTTTGGAATTGAGCTCCTAGCGACAGGGGGATCTCTTACTGAACCCTTACCAGTTCCCCTTTTGCTCCCTGTGCTCCCCAGTTGCCAGTATTCTCCTGGGGTCTGTTGTCTCTGTCCTTGCCTCTGTTACTAAGGAAGTAGCTCTCTTGTTGCCCCAGATGTCATCCTGTCTACCCTGCCACTGGTGTTCACTGCTTCAGTTCAATCACCCCTAACAGTTCTAGAGCAATCAGCCATTAGTGTTTTGCAAGTTCCAAAGCTGATGCATATGGCTACCAGTAATCATCAAAACTATCTCCAAATTAGCGTGCATAGAATATATGTTTATGATGTATTATACATGCAAGTGAAATAATTTGTAAATATTGCATACATTTGATAAAATATATGTAGGGATTTACAAGTTTTTATATTGTCTGCAGTTGTGTCTTGTCTTAGTTGTATTAGCAATTCTTGCAGCTCAAGAAAGTAATAGATGCTAGTAATTTAGTGTTTCAAATTATTTGAGTCCCTTTTAGTCTAGCTAAAGTTAGTCAAAGCTAGGTTAAATAGAAGGGCAGTCTTGAGCTCCATCAAGGAGAGAGTGGCTTTAGTACTCTCAGGGGTATTCTTTCTAAGGCATCACAGTCATGGCATAAGTGATAGTCCTAGGGCTAGGCCTCTTTGGAGAGTGCTATACAAATGAACAATTCCCTCCATAAGAATACCTGACTGGTGACTGCAATAATCATTTCTCTGATGTGAAAGTTATGTTATAACTATTCTGATGTGAAAGTTATACTATTCACTATTCTAAAACTTTGTGCAGTTTGTAAGTATCTGTATAATGTTATTCAAGTTGCTCTGCTATTCTATAATTGCTGATCTGTTACAAATAAACTGCTTATTTTTATGGTCACAAGAATTCCTAGTGCCCAAAATTGCTATTTGCAAATTGCTGTCCCCACTTGTATTGGCGCAGGGGTGTGAAACTCAAATACACACTGGGCCAAAATTAAAAACATGGACAAAGTCACAGGTCAACCTTGATATTTATTGAAAAGATGTCTAAAATTGTGTACATTTTTCACTCTCATCCGATATAATGATGAGCCATTTCTAACAGGTCTGCACTTTACATTTTTTAACAGATTATCTGCTTCCCACTTTTCTAGAAAGCTTCTGTTTTCTACCTTTCATTTGGCCAGATTTGGAGGGGTGGCCCGATGAGACTAGTAGCATAAGCTCACTAATTAATGTCAACAGAGGGAGCACTTGTGTATCCTGTTTGACACACCAACAAACCAGCAGAGAATTCTGGGATATTTAGTATTAGTGGTGCATGTGCTGTCTACTGATGGGCCAGCTCTAATATACACTTGGTATTTTCTTGTGGTCGAAATATAATTACATTGCAGGCCAGAGTTTGACCTCTCTGTATTAGCGAGAGCTCACACCTGAGATATATTTCGACTGGTAGTCAAAATAACACTACACATATTTAATAAAGCATAACTGTAACACCGCTATGTCACAGTTTATCATAAGTTGCGCTGATTTTACATATTCATTACACCAGCAGTTGATTGGACAGGATGCAAAATCTTATCAAACGCTAATAAACAGTCCCTTCAGGATCAAACTGCTGGTGTAAAATGCAGTTTTTCTAAGAATTATGACAATAGTATTCAATATCAGTATTATTACTATGCATTATCTTGCATTGCATTCCCAACTAAGAAATTATTATTATTAAAGTTAAATTTGGTGTTTGTATATATAAATTATCAACCCTAAAAACACTGCTGAAAAAGCTTTCATTTTAGTCATTGTTATAACTTCAAAGAAAAATGGGGGTTAATTTCTCAAAGTGTTTTGTCACATAGATTTGGGAATTTGTGAACATTTGCTATTTCTCTTAATTTTGCATATTCAGCAAAAATTATTTTCTGCAATGTGGCGAATCATGATCAATTTGGCAGCTAACCCCAATGGTTTATTTATTCACCTCTTCCTGTCTATTCACTGAGAATGTGACAACGCTCTGGATTTCATCATTTGTTCAAATGCAAATGTCCCCAAGGTGTACAGGTGCAAATATGTGATTTGACTTTGCCAGATAAAAGTAGCCAGGGGGCTTGCAGAAGGACTCCTGCTACTATTCTGTATAAAATTCACTTAAAGAGCTTAACAAATGCCAACATGAACTAGAAATTGTATGCATTTAAAATAAATGTAAAAGAACAACTGTCATATTCACCTGATTAAGCACAAAAAATTACTACATAACTATGTGCCACATCACTGAGTGAATATGCAGTATAGTGAACGTGCAGAATTGTCTATGCTACACTACAGGTCATTGCCACAAAGACTGGTGTTAATTCACTTCAACATGTAATTCATTCTTTGATGAACATGTCCCATACTTTTTATTAAAGAACTAAACTTTGGATTAATCCCTTATTAAATAATAGGTCCGATAGATAAGAACACAAAGTTGAAATTGCTAAAATGTGACTCACCATTAAGAAGTTATGAGCTCCTGCATGGCATTGTTCCCTCACAGTACAAGGCATCCATTTTGCTGTGTTAGACAAGCCCACTCCCTCTATTAGACACTCACACACAAATTAAGTTCTATAAAGACCTGTGCCTCAGACCCTAGTGTGTGAGTACTTGAGAAAGAAAGGTGGCACATAAGTTTTTTAATGGTAAACCAGATCTCAGCACTTTATGTTTTAAGTGTTCTATCATTGCAAAACTTGAAAAGGAATTCCCAGGCAACTCCAGAGTGGGTAAAATGAAAATTTATTGTTGAATGGTTAAAAGGATAAAAGGGTAAGTGTTTACGCACTTAATCTATGATTAAGTGTGCAAGCATGAAACGCGTAAGCACTTACCCTTTTAACCATTCAACAATAAATTTTCATTTTACCCACTCTGGATTTGCCTGGGAATTCCTTTTCAAGTTTTGCAAGCATTGACGTTTGAGACGGTTCTGTTCCCGCTGATCACACACACAGGGGGCACACTGAGGTGATGTGAGCACTTTACATTTATCACACTGTTGGACTGAGCAACCTGCACTTTTTCTACAAAGTGTTCTATCATGCCTGTTGATTTTTAATAAAGGAAAAAGCCAAATTTGAGTTAATTAGTTCATTATTACGACTTTCAAAATGACCTTTTTAATTTATATAACTTACTATAATGCTATCATGATTTCCAGCGTACATAATTGCAGCAAAATTAAACTGTTATTTATGAAAATATTATTCTCAAGAAAGATTTGTGTAGATAGATAGGTATCATTTATTGATTTTTTTTATACAGAAATATTAATGGTTCTTAATAATCTTTGACAGAAAAATGTAAAAAAAAAATTAAAAGATGATATATTTAGTCCAAGACTAATATCACAATAACTCGGTTACATCCAATGGTTAATTTGTTTTCTGAGCCAAGCAGTCAAATATGTCATTTCTAAACAACATTTTTTACCTTTGATGAAATGAAAGTACAAATGTTTTCTGAAAAGGACCAGCCATAAAATTACCTTTCATGACATTCATTTTGACACACATAGTCCTACTTTTCCAAAGTCATAGTTAAAAGAAGAGAGACGATAAAAAAAAAAATTGTCTTAAAAGCTACAATTAACTTGGTAACAAAAGGAAAATTGTTCTGTATGACCAAAACACTATTTGAAGATATGGACAGATTTTTACAGTTTTGTAAGGATGTCTCCATTTAAATGATAGTTTTCTATTTTCAGGGGGGGAGGTTGTTTCTGCAAGGTCCAGTCATCAAACAGCTATTTTATTCCATTACAGCATAAAATCACTTCAATAAGCCATGAAGGTTACATATCCCAACTCATATAGTGAAGGAAGCTAAAAGATATATTTAGAAGATTTCATAGAAGAGAAATGTTTCATTTACTACTGAGCGTTTAATGTGTAGATTATTTTTAGTGATATTAATGTAGTAAAATATGTTCAATGGATTGTCTGTGGAGGCTCATGTATGAATGCAGGTTGTAGTAGAATAACACAACATGGGTGCCAAGTTGATTGATGCTATACCTGGAGAACACAATCCTCCGGAACTCCGTGTAACAAAATAAAAATTCCTTTATTGTAACCACATAGTGTATGGTTCATTAAAAATATATATTTAAAAACATCAGATAAGCCGGCAACCAAAAGAGTTGCCTCACTGAGACGGGAGTCCCTTTAATGCGCATGCTGATGTCCGCGTGCAGGACATCAGCATGCGCATAACACCATTTGCGAAGTGAGCCGAAGGCTTCGGAGCTCACTTCGCTGAATGGTGAATTCCCCCCTTGGTTGGAAATTATCATATGCTGATTGCTTATAATACCTACATCAAAAGACAACTACAATTAATTTCTTGATATTATGCCCTTTTAAACAGGTCTTCTACATGTCCAGTCAATGTGATCAATATAGCTATTATAAAGACTGTAGGATCAGCATTTTTATCCATATATTTAGTTGTTTGAATTCATTTTTTTTGTCATTATTCTACATGTTTTATGGTTATTAAAGAGCTTTTGTCTTGTCTTTGTTTTAAGCTTCTTACTGAGGTTTGTGGGTAAGCTGTGCACCAGAGTACAGGCAGACAACAGACTGTAGTTATAAAGGAATAACTTTTACTTAGGGAACATGGAACAGCAACTTGTAACAAGTACAACAACATGGAGACCAGCACACTCTCTAATACAGACTTCCTGTGTGTTACATCAGAACATGTGATCCAGTGCTGCCTTATATTTAAAGTGGCAGCACTATGCATGCACTATATATATTATAGCTTTGAGATCTTTGGGGTTTTGAACCACTGATGGACACTGATAACTTCAGTTTTATTTCACATTTATTTTGATTCCTTTAAAACATTCACCAGTTTTTGAAATGTTAAGAGAACAAAGGTAATATAATATTCTCTATGTTTTAGTCTTGTCCTACACATCATTAGGGTGGTGGCATCGTTATCCTCATCATATCATGTACTGTACATGAGTGATGTGACACCATCTTTATGCCTTATTGTGGTGTGATATCATGTGAAGAGCCATTACTGTAAGGGATCAAATAACAAATTACCAGACACAAACAATTTGACCTTTCTTGACATATAAGTAACAAGTGTTACAGTGTGAAAGGTAAACATGGAAAGGTTTTTAAGGACAACAAAAATTAGCCAAGTTAAGCAGGAGATAAATCCCACATTAGTCCAGTGCAAATCATTATAAACGTGTATAAAAAAAAAAAAGAGGTCATAAAATGTAGTAAGAAACATTCCCTGTATTGATATAAGAAGCTACAAAACAGTCGAATAACTTCTAAATCAGCATCTGCGGATTTAAATACTGTCATATACTAAGGATGCTCGGTTATTTTGTGACATTCAGATGCTCTTCATTATCTTTATGCCTAGTTTCCCATTTTCTTATCATGATGGAAATTAGAGTTCATGGATATGTCTTCATAGCTCTCTGATCTCCTAGAATTTGCAGCAGATCTCATACATACTTCTTCCATTAGGAAAAACAAATACAAAATAAATAGTCTTGGATGAAATAGTGTTTGCTGAAACTGGAAAATATACATTGATTATGAGTCTGCCCGTTATACCCATGAGAACTATTGGCACAGATATTCAGGCACAGATAATCAGTTTTGCTGCTCTGTATGCACATACCTCTGTAAGTAAATGGGGTTCTCCAGGTTGTAAACATAAAGTAGGTAGCCTTAAAAAAATCAATAGATCTCTGCAGTACTTCGAAATTTCATCTGTTATTTGTATGAGAAGAATGCTTGGGATTATCTGTAATGAGGCATTTTAGTAATAATATAGAGTGTCCCCGGTAGAGAACCCCTTTATATACCCAGAATGTGCTTCTGATGCCTTGGGTAAGGATGAGCGAGGTGGCATTAAATGATTACTGCATTATATACAATATTGTATTATTCCTCCCCCACTGCACTGGTCAAAGAGTCAGGGGAAAAGATGGGTCCTATGTACCAACCAATAATAAAGTACTGTCACATACTCTTGAATTACCCTTTTATTTGTGCCATCACCAACACAATGCACAACATTTCAGGGGCTGAACTGATGAAACTACAAAAAACAAGATAATAAGCAAGTAGGGACAAATGTAGCGCTCCTAATGGTATTTTAACAACTTTGGACCAAGGCAAAGTTAATGATTAAAAATGGTGCTTTATTGCAACAGGGGTCACCATATTACATACATAATTAATGGTAAAAACACATAAATATATATTTTTTAAAATTAAATACACAAGCAAAAGAAATTTGAGGGTGTTCCCTCCCAAAATACTATTCCCACCTTTATCTAATAACCACAACAGCTCAGAGCAGGGAAAGCAGATTCATATTAAAAAATACAATAGCAAATGCAGCACAACAGAGGAAAACAATGAAAATGGAACAAATATTAAAAGTCCAAACAAATGTTGCTGATACAGTATCAAGTGTATAAATTGACAACAGTTGCTTCCAGTCCACTGAAAAACTGTGTAGTGTTCTCAAGTGCTTTAAGAGAACTTGGCCACATTTCAGTTGGCTCCATGTATTAGATGTTTTTGAAAGTGCCATTTCTCAATAGTACCAGTGTATCATATATACCAGTGGTGGCAAACCTATGGCATGAATGCCAGAAAGGGCATTCAGAGCCTTCTCTGTAGGCATGCGTGCCTTCACCACCGCTGGTATTCCTGCTTAACCCAGTGAACGAGCGGTCTTTCAGTGCAGGCCGCAGACCCAACCTGACTGTTTTCAGGACGGATCCACCTCCTACACTGAAAGACCGCTCTCTAGCTGGAGAACGATCCTCCCCTGACACAGGCGCGATGACATCACTCATCAGTGCCTGCACTTCGGGGGAAAGAAGCTGGTGAGTGACGTCACCTTTTCGGCACTCAGTGATGAAAAGGTTCGCTTGTCACTGATATATACAGTACTAAGCAGAACTGCCATAGGAATAGAGTTCCAACACAATAATGGCTTTTAAATAGCGTTATGCTTAAAAGCATTATTTATTGGCAGCATGCTGACAAACTGTGTTATACTCACTGACCATCTTTCCCAGACTAGCAGACCGCATCCTGGTTGAATACATGTGCTGCTCCAGTAGGTCCTGATCTTCAGATAGACGATATGATACTTAATCCACTCAAGGTCCTATTCATCCTGCAATAATTTAATGCTGCATTTTCCCCCATACAAACTGTGATCTTGTGGTTTCAGACCAACATGTGTTTCACCTTCCATGCTTTCATCTGGGTCACAAATTAAAGCACTCATTGCAGCCTCTTTCTACAATAAAGAGTGAGAATGGGTATTGCAGCTCCTAAAGCTCAATGCAATACCCATTCACTTAAATGAGACACAAGCATAAATTTTAATCCAGTCCATTGCTAGGTGAAATATTGATCATTATCATATAATAAACCACCTAATTTAAGGCAGTAATATTAATAATACCAAACATGAATATTTATATTGATTAAACTTATACTACATAGTAATTTAATCTTTACATACTAAGGCAAACAATAATAATGGATACAAATCATACCTGAATATGTATTACCCATAAGTGCCCAATCATATTTTATTAAACCGGTTCCAGTTATACAGAGCAGGGCTTTCTACCCAGACCATACAAGAAGATGCTAGAGGAAATGCTTATAGGTACGCTCTTCATGAAGCCTTGTTGGCTATAATAAAATTATCCATCCAGTTTCCCTTTGAATAACTAATCAATCCCAGTAACCACCCCTATTAGGGGTTTAGCATACTCTGAACCCCAATATCTGAGACTATTTTACCATTGTGAAATTTATTAAAGTGGCGAGCCATGGGGCTTGGAGGGGGCATCTCAGGGGCTGAGGGGGCACATCAGGGGCTGAGGGGCACTAAACGACTTGCTAACATACTGGGAGAGCAATCACCAGTCCAGGGGTGGGCAATCGGAGGTCGCCTTATAATCAGAGAGCTTACTTACATTTATCACAGAGCAAGGCAGCACATGCTGGGGCTGCCATTACTGGCAGCCGAGTGACGTAGGAGCCGGGAGTGCATGTGATCAGCTGATCACATGCACTCCTGGTCTCCTATTGGTTCATGTGACCGATTGGGTCACATAAACCCTCCCCAAACAACAGAGGGAGTCAGACAGGACTCCCTCTATATCGGATCAAGCACTCCAACAGGCGTTTTTTTTCGATCCCTCAAAGCAAAACAACGTGCCTCTCACATACAAAGCCAATAATGCAACAATGTGAGAGGCACGTTTTGGCACTTAAATGTAATGCAATGTCTAATTGTATTCATTTTTATCACTGTGACTAATTCTGTGAAGTATGGGTGTAGTGGCAGTAGGAGGGTTTCTATGGCAATTATAAGAAGTGACCCTCGCAAAAGATTAAAGGGGTTATTCATTAAAGGGTGAACAGTCACATAAATGCCTGGATTCACATCCTTTCACAACTTCTTCAACCCCGCTTATTTAACAAACTCTGCAATGTGACGAGTTTGTGACCAATTCACACACTTACGACAGACGCGGACTTACGGAGCTCTTTGCATCATTTTGTATGCACGTGCACAGGTAATTTAGCTATTCAGCAAGTGACAATGTCTGTCGAAGGAGCAAATTCTGCAAGGCATAGCGCTCCTAATTCACCTGTTTGCCTTCACCAGATCAGAGAGGTGAATAGAGGGGTTGATGGCAGGACTCCAATGTTGCGTAAGGTAACTATTCATTCAGAAGTGCCAATGGCGACTGGTACTAAATTAGTCTACTATTAAACATGGCCAAGGTGACATATAAAAATAAGTATTTTCCACTTATAAACAGTTAGTGGGATATGATGAGACTGACATCACTGTCCTTCACTTGTCGAATTTGCCTCACTCCACATGACTTTTCATCCTACTATTGTGCGACTGACTATGAATGCGACCGTGTCTGTCACTGTTCGCTGCTCCATGGATAAGGAGAAGTGAATTGGAGTCTTCCTGATTGTGGTGACAAAAACAGATGGGAAGTCGCTATGCTGGGCAAATTCACACTTTAATGAATAACCCCCATATGTCGGTTATTGACCAAAGTGAAAATTCAACTGTCAAAGTGAATTCTCTTCACTTCGGGTTGCTACACTCTGATTCTCTACTTCTTATTGACTAAACATAGAATTCTCATAGAAAATTAACGTCCACAACAATATTCCCATAGTGAAGTCACGACCATGACAGTAGCCATCTATTGTGTATTCTGTGACTGTCATTAACTTTTGAATTCACCACATCACAGAGTTTGCTGAGTAACCAAATATGAGGAAGTCGGGAATTCATACCTTTAAGTGACAAATCGGACTTTAGTCAATAGCCTCCTAAGCATCAACAAACAAACGAGGATTGACAGTCAATTTAAGTTAGAAACAGCTACTTATTTTGTGCTAGCTCTTTTATCACTGCCAAAGACCCATAAAAGTTCCTGAATATCCTCTTTCACTTAGTGCTTGAGCTTCTGTCCAGCAGTAAGGGCACAGTATGGTCTTCTAAATAACTCTGAACTCACCTTTACCACAAGTAATATTTTCTTGCCCTTTCTTGTATGGCATTGCACATGTGCTAAGATGAAGCATTGACAGGTGGCACAAGTTTATTACAGGACTAGTTTGGAATAGCAGAGGTAAATAAGACTGGAAGAGTTCTGTTGTGAGAGGTTTCCTCTAAATGGAGTCTTTCATAGCAGGTTCTCATAATCTGAGTAGCACCTACAGGACAGATCTAACCATTGGGAGCGGATTAAGAGAATTAGGAAAATCTCTTCCTACAGCTTTATGGCACACCGCAGTTTAAATGCTGATGTAGGGTAGCACTGACCTATTATTATATATACCATGTTCCACAGGGTTTTGTGGATAATGTAGTACCAAAAGGGGGTTCTAGTCTTGCAGTATCATATCTTAATGTGATATATTAGAGAAAGGAAACTTCAATTTTAAAAATACAGTACATAAATTAATATTTAATCTCATTAAAATATCATTCATCATTGCTATCAGCAGTTTTTTTTCTTATACATATAACTGATTAGACTTGCCTTTTTCTTTCAGTGTATTGCTCCTTAGTTTGGAGGGAAAAAAATATTCCTATACACTTTTGTTTGATTTTTTTTCCCTGTGATTTCTGAGTATCTGTTTCTACTTTCTGTTAACAATTAACCATGTATGTAGGTCACAAAAACATTATGTGCACTCTTCTTTTCAGGTAAAGGATGGAATAATTGCGTGCTTCAGAAAAGCACTAGGGCTGGTAGGTCACAATAGTTGAGAGTTTTAAATAAAATGTGTAACTCACTCCACCATTCATGTTTCAGCTGTTTGTAATTCTGTTGTCTTAACAGGAATACATTGTGTGTTGATGTTAGGGTCAAAGAGAAACTGGTAAGAACATAGCATGAAAAGGATTTGTGTGTGCAAAAAGAATATATGTCTAGTGTCAATGCAGTGGTAGACTTTAAGGGTCTAAATCCTTATTATGATCAAAGTCCATAATATATGTCTAAGATCAATGTAGTTGACTTTAATGGAAGGATTTAGTTCCAATGGAAAATAATTTATATTGACAGCACAGTTATACATTTCTACTGTAATCTTTTTCTTAGTAAAACTCTATTTTACACAAGTTAGTCCAGAGGACTTATGTTCCTTCCACTAGTAGGTGGGAAAACCATGTATCTTTAAGACAATTTTTAAATAAAAAAACTAAGGATATTTAATTAATTATATATCTAAGAACTATGAAACCAGAGCTCAATTATGCACAGGCTACCAGGGCTTCTGCAAAGTGTAAAATCACTATCAAGGTATGCCATGGGAGGAAGTTTGGGCCCAATCTACATATCTGCCTATTGAACCACTGCATCCTAAT
>WMED01009650.1:0-16191 GCA_019650415.1 Pipa parva | reverse complement strand
CACACACTTTAGACAATCACACTCGCAAGCTCCCAAACTCGCTCCTTTTAAAATCCTTTTTTTCCCGTGGACTTAGCTGCAAAAATGCTGCTGCTTCCACGATGCAATACCATGACTGTGACTATGTGCATTGTAATGTCGATTAGACAGCAAAGGGAATAAAGGTGTCAAAGGAACACGTCACCCATGACCAGTATAAGCACAAGATGGCGACTGCGACAGATGCCGATGCTGAAACCTAGAGAAGGAGAGGAGGTGAGGAAAATTCCTAACAGAGAGAAGCTGACAATGTTAACAGATAAAACAAACAGTCATTTTTCTCATCATGTGTTTTTATGCTCTTGAAAGCCTCAGTTTTACATTTTTATATAAATACCAAAGTAGTATTTTTGGTTTCATTAATTACTTCGCTGCATGGGATAAATTGTTTTTAGATTAATCATGCCTGAGTACTTCCTGTATATTATAAGATCATCCTGTGTGTGGTCTCCAAAATGGCTGCTGCATTGGACATCACCTCACACACATTTGTTCTCTTCCCCTTAGCAACATGCCACACACAGGATGGCATGGCAGTCATCATTTACAGTCATTCATCCATACCTTACCACACTATACATACCAAACATAAAAAACGAAGCTCAGTTTAGTCAGATGGAAAATTAAACTATTTGAACTGTAGGAGGCAACTAGAGTCCTTATAAAGAACCCACTCAAACAAATGGAGCACTATGTTTGGGTGGGTTCAAACTTTAAATTGTGCAGGAAGTTAAGTAATGAAAAATAATACAATGAAAATGTAAATCTTGGATAAAATACGATGTCAGTGAGCCTGACAACCAAATAAGGAGAGGGTTGAAAAACTTTACAAAAATTTTTTTTAAATGATAGGCATTTTGCTATTTGCTAGATTACCATGGGCTACATCATACATAGAGAAAAAAATTATTTGAATTTCCCTTTTTTTGGTCACTTGTTCCTACAATGAAAGCAAACTTTATTGATTCAATGTGTTACAAAGTAATTTTGGTGTATATTGATCAGTATGCTGCTGATTGCACTTTCTAGCACATTACTATAGATTTATATTGCAGTTACACTTTGTATAATTGTTGTTATCTCTATTTCACGTTTACTGTTTTTGCTGAGCTATTTTGTCTGCATATTTAGTTCAAATAATATGCTTTGACTTTTCAAACAATTTGAAAAACAAAACCATAAAAACAGATCATTTGAATTACTCTCGTCAACCTTTTAATCAGGAGAATGGCTTTGTAGAAAGCTATTTTCTTGATGAAATTTTTATACGCAGTTTTGAAGCGGCTGATGAACCCCTTTTTAAAGATATTAGCAGGCACAGCCTAACTATACTTTCCATTCACATAATTCCAGGGTCTATCGTGTATATAATTTAGAGTTCATTAGGCATTAAAATAATGTTGAGCTTAGTCTCCTGAAGCATTCCAGAGTTGTCCCTGCAAGCTTGATTCCTCAGGCTGTTTGCTGTAACTATATAGCTCGGGCAAACTTCAAAGTTTCATTTATATATAAATTATCTTATAAGAAATAAAACATAAGCACATGTTAGCTACAAATTTTAAGATATGTTTGATCTTTCTGGGCCTTGAAAACATGCCTGCACAGGAAAGATCCCAAGAGCCATTGCTTGATAATAATAACACATCTCTATGATGTAACTCAATGATGATGTCATCAGAACTGTGTTTTATGCTAGACTTACAAATTATTCAAAAGGCAGCACAATAAATTCTCATATATATATATACAATTTTGTGAAATCATGATTTTATAGAAATTGTGGAGATTAGTGATTGAATTGAATGCAGTTACAGATCAATCCACATCCAGTTTAGTCTTCTTTATCTGAAAGAAAATCATTTAGAATTTATAAATGAAAATGATTAGGTTCAGTATTCAGTAGCCTTTCCGCAACCTGTTGAACTTTTTGTCTATCCCTAATATCTCTTTAAATATCTCTTTAAATCCCTATCTTATATGCTTGCTCTTTCAAAACCCCTGTGATTTGTCATTCAGCTTAGTGATTGGGTATTCTTATTTATTTGTAAATGAACAATTGGAATAATTATTTGAATATTACTGTTGACAGGTATAGGACTCCTTATTTCCAGGGGTATCTGCACACTGTGCTACCCAAATTCCCACTGCCACCTTTTCGCTGCCCCATATACATGAAAACTGTTAGATCCCTGGTTTTTTTCTAAAGATAATAAGATGAAAGCAGCAGCAATTTTTCAATAGGACTCATCTTATTGCTGTTACACCACCAAATGGTCTGTTTTCTAGAACTGCTTTTCCAGATCCTTTAGCAGTATTGGGGCCTGCGTGTTATGAAACAAGAACACAAGATGGTTCTGGAACTGTTAAAGTGGGAACTGCATTCCAGTTCTACGGGAGGAAAATGTCCCTGAGCTGGTCTTTATTTTCAAATAAACTTTATATAAAAAGTGTTAAAAATTATCTGGTGCAATCTTTTGGTTGAGTCGAGGTTATAGGTCCTGGAGAATACTCCTTCTGATGTTCTTACATAATGATTAAACCCATTTGTAGATTATAGTTTGCATTTAAAAAAAAATAACACTATGTAAATCTGAATTTCAAAACACCAGTTTGGCTGATGTTCCTTCTAATGCAGTACAGGGTGTATAAGGCTTTCAAATTTCCAGGGGGTACAAGTGTTCTATTAATCTTTAATTACATTCAAGATGGAAAATAAGAGAAATGTGAAGTTTCTAATTTTGTAGACAGTAACATGCCCTAGGAAATGTAGGTTAATCGTTTCCAAATCAACACATTAACCAAGTATTATTAGGCTCCTACTTTAGCTTAGGAGATGCTAAAGTGGACAGAGGCACATTCATTCTAAGAGTCCTAAAGTTGATTATTTCTTAATTTGCATTGACAAAAAATGGTTCTGATCTTTACAATTTTGAATGTTTTACTATTTATTTCATGCAAGCGTTCAAAGAAGCAATTGCACCATGACACGTTAGCCTATACATTTTACTAGTTTCTCAGTGAAAAGTCTAAAAAAAAATGCTGATTGCAACAGGTGTTTTCCATTTATTTCAATAGCGCACTTACAAAGTCTATTTTACTGGGTATTAAAAGGATTTATAAAGGCAGAAAGATTCGATGGAAGATTGTTTTTAACCCGAAAATTAAAAAGAGACATCATGTATGACTTTTCACCCAGGAATTAATTTTTTACAATAATTCTAACATTGTGAAGAAGCTCAAATGTAACACAAATGCTGCACTTAATGTGCTTCCCTTGTTTTTTTAATCATTAGCTTAATAAATGATGTTAAATGATTGAGGTTAAAATCCCCTCACTAAATACTCTCTGCATGACCTCAATTATCCTCAACATCAATTATATCAGCAACACAGAAATTTTACTACAGCACTATCTGAAAAATACCTAACATTACTTACATTCGGTCAGACTGACTCAAACTCTAATGAGTGTTTACATTTCAGGTCAAGAATCAAGATGGCAGCCGCAGCTGTCTACGCCACATTTAACACCATTGGACTGGGGCAGCAGTTGAGGGGCATTGATAATAATGGATTATTATGGTACCATCTTAGCAAGCTGTAGGTACAATTAACTTCTAACCTCAATATTTATCAGTTTATTTAATCTTTAAGGGCCAAAATTTTAACAGTTTTAAAGTGGCATAATGAAACTGGTAACAATAACAAGTAATGTACTGTTGGGCAAAAACCAACTGACTGCTATTATCATTGTTTAAAAATGATTCACCTTTTCTATAATATAATATATTATAATATATGTATATATTTACTTCCATATTTCCCCTCTGAGCCAAAATCTACTTCAAGTCTATCATCGACTAAATATGTTCTGCTGATACGGACACCAACGTTGGCATCTGACTGATGTAGACTTTCTGACAGCTTTACTAAGATCAAACAAGCTGGTGGGATGTGTCAAAATATCTCAGATAGAGGGGGAGTGTGCTTTGGAAGGTGTAGGAGATTTGAGATGAAGAAGGTTTTGATCGAGGTGAAGAGGGTCAAGAGGGTGATGTGTGATATTTCCTTAGTGGTAACGTATTTTATAAATGAGTAAAAGGTCACTGCAGTGCAGGTTTAAATTGTGCATTCTAATAATTATTTATATAGCTGAGGATGAATAATAAACAACAAATATGTTGAAAAATTGTTTAGTGCTGTGTAATGTTTTTAAATGTATACATACTGTGTATATATATATATATATATATATATATATATATATATATATATATATAGTTATAGTTATATAGTTATATAGTTATTAGGGGTACCAAATCAGTTAAAAACTTAATCAAGGAGCAGTTTGAAATATGCAGAGCAAGAAATATTATTCATTTAGTTAATATTTATATCTTGAGACTTATCAAAATTTCCTGAAGTTAACTTTGTGCCCCTGATTATTGTGTGTTCATTATTCATCAAGAACATATTTTTAAATGAAAGTTCCCAGTATGATTTGGCTTTACCCTTTACTGTTCATCCTATAATTTTTTACTTTGTTTCATCTTTCTATGTCATCTTCTGCCACAAATTCTCTTATTCTAGTCATTTTACACCTTACTTAACTTAATACTCCTATTACCCCCAGACCTACCTTCTATTCTAATTCAGATTCTACCTTCTTTCATTAGTTATTTCATTTTGTCTTCCATACTATATACTCCTTTTTGTTATATTCAACCTTCTTGTATAATAGACAAAGCAATAACTTTAATACATGCAGTGTCAACCTGGTCCACCAGGACACATGGAAAACTCCCAGTGGGCCCAGGCCTCAGCTTTTGATTAGTGGACCAAAATCATGTGATTCATGGTGAGCTCCTGATCTTTTGTTTCCTTGTGGTTTCCTGATCCATTGTTTCCTGTTGGGTCCCTGATCTCTTGTTTATTAGTAGGCCCCTGATCTCTTGTTTCCTAGTGGACCCCTGATACCTTGTTTCTTGAGGGGCCCCTGATCTCTTGTTTCCTGGTGGGTCCCTAATCTCTTGTTTTCAAGTGGGACCCTTATCTTTTGTTTCCTAGTTGGTTCCTAATCTCTTGCATCTTGGCAGTCCCCAGCATTCCAGTCCACACTGAAGACGGGTCATGAATATATTTTGTGCTTGATTTTGATTATTCCACCTTTACATTGGGCATATTTTTTTTATTATTTAAAGTCTTTATTGGAATGATAACATTGAGTACAAAGATTTTTAAGTCAGGTAATACTTTTCCATTTTTAGTATATAATTTGCACAATATTGTAATTTAACGTATATTATTACAATGATACAAATTACATGAATTAAACAATCTCTTGTGTAGAGATACGTAGTTTTGTTGTGACTTATTGAGATATTTTGGATGAGGGGTGGGGGGTATAGGGTATGTGTGGGAGGGGGGGATCACTTTGGGTTGGGGGGAGTGGCGAGGGGGAATGGGGTAGAAACATCTCCAACAGTGAGTTATGGGTATTGTTTTGTTGCTGGTTAGTGTGATTCTGAATCTAGGAATGAGTTCCATTGAAACCAGAGGCATTCCTCCTCGTATGACCTGTCGTTGGTGTGGGCTCTTATGAGTTCCAATGCTTTAATTGAGTTGATTTTGGGGATTAGATGTGCTATGTTAGGGAGGTATGTTTTTTTCCAGTTTGTTGCTATTGCAGTTCTTTCTGCATTGAGTATGTGGGATGCGAGTTTTTCGTTCTTGTTTTGTGTTTAGTTGGGAAATTTTGGTTCCCAGTAGGCAAATTAGTGGGTCAGGAGTTATCTGACTTTGGAATATATTGTTTAGATGGGTTATAACTTGTCTCCAGAAGCTTTGTACAAATGGGCATGTCCACCAGATGTGTAGCATTGAGCCTGTTTCTGTGCATCCTCTGTAGCAGTTTGAGAGCGCTTGGTTTTTGTATATAGCGGCTGGCCTTTGAGGGGTCAGGTACCATCTATAAATGGTTTTGTAGGATTTTTCCTTATTGATTGCACAAATGGATGAACTATTAGCATTCTGCCAAATTCTTGACCATGCCTTTTCTGAAATTTCTTTGTTCAAATCTTCACTCCATTTTGCCATGTAGTGACTTTGAAATTGTGTAGTAGTCTTTAAGAGTGATTCATATAAGATTGATATAATTTTTTGGCACTTGCATCTCTGGAAGTCCTCCAGTCCACTTCTTCCTGTTGCAAGAAGGGTACAATGGAAGTCATGTTGGCCTCCAGATGCACCCCTCTGTACGACCCCAACGCATTAGGAGATTCAAATTGGTCCCATTTTGACATGTGACCATGATGTCATGATGTCACACAGCCTCCCCCCCTTAAATAATGTTCAGTGGACTCCCATGCCTGCCCTTTAAAACCAAAGAAACAATTGATATTTTCAGGTAAACTCAGGGATAGTTTCTGGGTAGACAAGGAGAGATATAGAGATAGTTTAAATGAAAGGAATGGATAAGCCCTGCATTATAACTCAAAAAAATATGCAACTGCTCTATTTAGAGCAATAATTACAAACAGCTACAGGATAGGCAGGTAAATATTTGGAATCTAAACCCAGCAGCAAAAATCCTGAAATCAGTTGTTCTTTTTAGAGAAGATTGAGTTGAGAAGATAGACAGGGAAACTTGTGTTGCTGTGGCACACCAGTCAGATTCTTCCTAAAGCAACTCACCAGTCTCCCAATGCACGTACAGAGTGACTTTAACGGATTGTAGGACATTTGTCAGTTTTCAGATATTTCTGATTGTAAAGTAAGATTGTTCACATGAGGTGAACACTGATTACGAGTACTTTTTAAGTTCTTAAATGATTATGTCAAGTTGTTTAGAAAGTCTTCAAATCTTCAAAACCTGCTCGTTATGTCTCCTTTTCCTAAATTCTCTAGAACCCTGCATTTCCTTTCAACCCCATTTCATGTTTTACCTTTGCTTTATCCTGAAATAAACCACCCCTGGAAAGTAGTACAGAGGGAGTGATTGGGGGAGTGAGTGACTGGGGTGTGGTTGTGTCGAGAAATTATGATATTTAGCTTTAAAGCTAGGGCTTTGGGGCACACCATGTATAAAGCATCACAGAAAACAATGGAACTGGCATTATATACAGCTAGTATCTGTAAATAGAAAAACAATCAGATTACAATAAAATTCATGGAATTGAAAGATAACATTTTTTGCAAGTGCTCTAGTTGAATGACGGTCATGCCAATCCAAATATGAATTTTTCTATTTTTAGTAATACCGGTCCTACAAGTGTTAACATTTTCTCTTTAGAAATGATGGTAAATGTACTTTCTAATCTTGAGTTATATTTCTATTAGAACGCTACAAAGTTAACCCTTTCACAAAGTGTTAAACGACAAAGCCAGTCCAGCTACATCTGGGCTAGTGTATGTCCCGCAGATTGTAACCCTATTTATGCAACATTTCAGTAAAGTAAGAATTCCCATTGTATACTTAGCACAAAGCACCATTACTAAAAGCTTTTCTGACTGATGGAAAAGATTGTCATCTCAAGTGTTCACAATTATGCCAGTTTGTTACTAGACCTCCCTTTATGGCAAATTCTTTCATAATGAAATGTCTTTCTCTCTATTGAAGCAGGCAAAACAAATATTTTACATCTGTTCTCGTGTAGCTTGATGCAGAAAAGCGTTCCTTACCATCATCCGCTATCCTACCCCACGTTTTACCGTTTTATTTTTAATGCAAAACAAAACAGATTTGAAAATGTTGACCGCATTATTATTGTCTTGATTTTATTGATCTATTAGCAATGATGAAAGGTTGTTTCTTTTTTTTTTTCTTTCTCTTTTTAAATTCCAAATGGGAAAATTGTATATGGGCTTCTGGAAATCTTTACTGTTGCAGAATGAAAAAGGCTCCCCAGATAATATCCTTCTTTTTACCATAAATTAGCCCATAGAAGTTACTATAAAGTATACAAAGAAAACTAACAAGGAATAAAATGAATTCCAGCCCAAAACAAAACCTCACATAGTATCCGACATTGAATATATTTAAAGCATCAGATTCCTTTTGTCTGAATTCATCACAAAGCAGAGCATAATAGTTCAATTTTAAGAACTTTCAGGGGGATTATTCACTAAAGTCTGAATTGTTGCGTATAGGTGTGAATTTGCCAGATAAAGACAGTCGCAATAGGCTGCTGCTGTCGCAGTCACATTTTTATAATGAGAATATTGTCGCAGTCGCAGCTTTATTATGGGAAAATTGTTGCGACTTTATTATGGGAAAATTGTCCTGACTTTACAATGGGGAAATTGTAGCGGAATTGCTATGGGAATCCGCTGTTTGTGAATTTGACAGTTGATTTTGCACCTTAGTGAATAACCCCCTCAGAATCTGAATCTGTATTTGGTAGACCAACTCTTAGTTTCAGAGCTGATTAGGTTCTCTATAATAATTTTCCCATACTGCTCTGTCATGCTGGTTATTGGACCATATGAGTGGTACGGAGCTTCAGTACAAAACTGGACTAGTTACATTCACTTTATCTCCATGAACATAAATTTGGGGCTTATTCATCAAAGTGAGAATTCAGCTATGAATCCTCGTCACTTGGAGTCATTAAGCTCTGATAGTCATGGATTATTTAATCATTATTTACTAAGTGGTGGATTCCTATAATTATTTATTTCAACCTACTATTTTAATAATTATTTAATAAAGAATTGGTTTTAATTGTTTACGGGCTTACTATATGCCCCTTCCAAGTTATTCCCTGTTTTAATGGAATAATTTAGTACACGATTTAAGGCGTGTGGGTTTATTATATTCCCTTGTTCCTGTTCTTATCTTGTGTATAATGAAGAAGCAAACTACATCGGATACTGCTTATTAGGTAGTGCAACATAGTCAGATTGACTGGAGAAGTCCTGCCTTCAACGCCTTAATTAGCCACTTTGATCCGGTGAATGAAAACTGGTGAATAAGACACAGTATGTCTTGCCTCCATTCCTTACCTACCCATCAGGCAGGTTATTGTTTATCAATCAGGTGAAAAACCTCTGACATTTTAAAGGGGGAAAAAAATTAAGAAATGGTTTGACATTTTTCATTATTTTTTTTCTAGAAAAAAACTCTTTTTTTTTATTGTATTGTTTTTTTTAAAATGATTTTCTTTTCACATCTATTATCTCCTTAATGATAGTTATGGTGGAAAAATGTTTATTCAGGACAGAGTTAGGGTAACTTTTCTAGTGTTACAGTTGCAGTAATGATTCTACTGAGGAAATTGGTCATTGTTAACTATGGTTAAAGGTACAGGGTAAATGTTATACTGTACAAGATGGAAGAGGTGGGTAACGGCGACGGAAACAACAAAAACTTTATTAAATAACAGTTGTGAACGATTTGAAATGGATGTAAAAAAGTATACTCTTCCATTTGGCAAACTAGCCTCTGAATATATTTATTCCACACACTGATTTTACTAATTTGCAGCTTTTGGTAAATCATATTCACATAATAATTATCTATAAAATAATTATTCTGTACTGAGAATCCTAATGACGTTTCTAAGAAATACATGGAGCTTCTATATTCATGAAAGCTACTGACATGAAAGAAGTGCTATCCTCCTTGACTTTTGGGTGATACGAAGCTTGGTTTCTGCTAATGGAATTAATAAGAATGGAAGATTGATGTGTTCTGTCATAACACTGAATGCTTAATTCTGTTAACCTCTCCATTCACCATTGGAATAAACAATAGAAGAAGATAATGGGGGATTATTATTTCGGCAGTCGTGGCCTAATAATATTCAGATTCCCAGACATGTGTTTGATAGGTCTGCTGTTTTTGGTAAGAAGTAATTATTGCTTGATTTATATAGTAGTAATACAAACGTTTGTATATTATACAGTACTGCATGGAGAGCATTAAACCATTCCCCTCAAGCCTTGTGGAGCTTACAATCTAATTTCCTTACCCTAGACACATATGAACACAGTTTTAGACCAGCATGTTCTAGTGGAAGAAAATAAAACCAAGTCTACAGAGGAATCCATGCATTATCCATGCAGTAGGTGACATGGGGTAGAACTGAGTACATGTCTGGTGTTAGATGGATTCACCCTTAGGAAAACATCACTGCCATCTTTTCTCTACTCATACAACATCATTTGCTGTCATTTTTGGTCCTTTTTATCACTGTTTTATGATATGATTTCAATAGCTAACCCTTAAAAGGATTGTGTTAATATAAAATGACTGAAAATATTGTCAATCATTGCGATCAGTGGTCAAATGGGCCCAGGAAAGGAAATGGTGATGTCCAGGTATTTTTTTTCACTAAATGGAGTCCATCAGGGACAATCTCCATGACTCCACCTTATTGGCAGTGGAAATATGCCAGTGTTGGCGAAGAGAAAACTGTCACATTCCTTTTTTATCCTGATTGTGGTGACCTTTTTTCAACTTTCTAAATGACTTGCTTACCTGTATGCTTTGGATATTTAATTTCATGTGATTTATGGATAATGGAAAGCTAAATGGACATCAGGGTGCACTCCAAATAATAAATTCATTTAATGGTGGTGCAAAGTGAGTGGTGGGTGGCAGTTACCAATATAACACCTCAAATAAAAAATGTAGCACATCACACACTTCATTGCCAAGGAAGAATCCTAATTTATTGGACAAACATGGTGACAAATGGAGAACAACAATTCAGGAGGTCTATAACTGATGGAGGGAGGCCATAGTCCCACTGAAATGTTGTCAGTTTGGAGCTAGAGAGCAATATGTAATAAAGTAATGTAGCTTCTGGTCACTGAGCTGGTTACTGACTGCTGAGCAATGCCTAAGGTTATCGGTTAGCAGAACACCCCTGAGAGACACATTAAAGGCTAGTGCTGTAAAAGTAGTGTGACTTTAAAATTTGCTGCAATGACTTAATCTTTGCACTTAGCCCTGACACATTTTCCTTTGAATGACATCACTGATTGTGATCTTTTTCCTTCCAGTGATTCAGATGTCTTCTGCGAGGATGTCATTCTTTTATGAATTCTCCTGCTAATGCAACCATACACCAAAGCAACCGTTGGGCTGGGTGTCATTCACAGAGCTTACCATAGTTAAAATTGCCAAATTTCCAAATGGCCTCTTCTTATTTGAAATATGATATAGGCAGCTGAGAGCTGTTGATCATTAAGTTGACATCCAAAGAGCGGTTTCTCCTAAATACCCAACAAGGTATCTAGGTTACCCACACAGTCATCCTAACACTGTCTATGAAATCATGACATCAACATCATTATTGGTCTGCTAGACCATAAATTGTAATAGCTTATATCAACATAAATAGCATACTCAGTGCTGTCAAATAGAATGACATCTTAAGTATTTTCAGAGTTCAAGTTCTGCATTTTGTATTTGAATATATTTATATTTCACGGTAGGGGTATATTGTCTCTTGCATTTATAATAAAATATCAAATGCCGGAAAGTTTGCGAGTAACAGACTGATTTGTGTTTCATTGTTAGTATGTAAGAAGGTTCTTCTCTACGAAACAGATGGAAAAATGTTGTAAAAGAAATAATGCTGCAGATTCTTTTTATTTCAAATATTTTTGGAGAGGAGAAATATGTATGAACAAGTACTGCCCCTAGAGTAAAGCACAATAATATGATTTGATTTGTTTTAATATCACATTTCCACCAAAAGGCCAAGATCCAATTTTTCAAAATTAATTCTGCATTAGTTCCACTATGGTAAGGTCTAAGAGGGGTTTAAATCCACCCACGAAGTTTTGGCAAACACATTTCCACATTTCTGATTCATAAAATTCATGTTACAATGCTGGATTGTGTTGTTACACGTTAACTCATTCATTGGCTGCAGTCCCTTTCTCTCGGTTTTTTTTTTAGAACATCCAACATGAATCGAGTGTCTTTTCAGTGAATCACACATTCCGATCCAACAAATACCAAGTAAACTTGGCTTTCCTTTCTGTAGTATAACTGAACTTTACATTGGTAAAACCATAAAAAGAAAAAACACAATAATGTGGTAAATGATGACGCTTCATGAAGCTAAGTGGATAACCAGTCGGATGACAATTAGTAAAAGTGCCAGAAAAATATCAACATGTATTAAATGTTAGAAATTTGGGGCAGATTTATGAAAATAGTGATACGTAGATTGCTTTATTATCACTTTTTTTTTGCCACTTTCCACCTATTAAGCTGCACTTTTGTGTTATTTTGTCATTTTATTTTTTTGTTAAGATTTTGCTTTCCCTAGTTAATTAAGGGATAACAGGGTAACGGATAATAGACTTGAAAAAAAAAAGTCAGTATTACAGGGTGTTATAAATTCTGTATAGCCCGGCATTTGATATATTATTATTATACAAGTCTTCTTTTGAAATTTTGGCATTTGTGAAAAATGTGCAATAAAAAGTGACACATTTGCATAGGGAAGAAGTTGAATGTTGACCTTCAGTTCTTGATCTTGTTGTAATGTATATTGGATTTATTTGACATATGTAATTATTAGCAGATGTTATTCATTCATTCCTAAACATTCATACATCTCCAAACGTGGTAGGTTCATTCACTGTGAATGTGAAGTGCATTCTCGGAGCGAAAGAAGTAACATTGGTCGCTGCGTTTTGGGTTGGATTTGGACTTTTCACAGAGGTTATAGTTTTGGATTTAGACTTGGGCTACCTTGTCACATGAGAGGAAGTGAAATGGTTTGGGGGTCAGTGCTGCAGCGGGCTACAGGCTACTACATCTTGAACCAGGAAGTGGGATGGTAGCGCTGTGGCAGATAATTGGCATTGCTATCTTATGATAGTTGACATCACAATTTTGACTGAGGGCTGGTAGGACAACTAGAGGCATCAGACCTGAGGTGTTTGTTACTTTATTGCCTTTCAAAAATGAATCCATGCATTCAAATCCAATCTTCTATGTGTTTCATATTTGGTTATATTTATTTGTATTTTTTTAGGTAATCTGACAAAATTTGAACCGAATTCCTCCGCAGTGTCAGAACTGACCATCCCTAGACAAAACATTGACCAAGGCTTCCTAGCATCAATCCTAACTCTTTCAAAAAAGGGGGATTGGATCAAACACTGCTTATGCCAGCGAGTGGGAGAATGGGATTGGCCCCATTTATTGAACCTCCCTTCATGCTATATATATATATGGGCAGCTCTTTGTTAAGACATTGGTAAGGAAACATGACAAATGTGGGACTCACTGAAGCATAAAACAAAGGACAAACAAAAGCATCTGCAATATGTAAACCAGAGCAAGTCTAGAGGGTTCAATGGCTGGAGAACATTATTTGTTGCTGTTATCCTGGGTCTAGTCACCATGGTTTCATACTTAGTGAAGTAACCATGGTTTCATACTTAGTGAAGTAACCATGGTGTCATACTTAGTGAAGTAACTGTAAGCTATTAACCCTTCATTGGCTGCTGCAGATACATTCTTTTCATAATAACGAAACTGAAAGGATCTCTAGCACCCTTAAATGATAACATCCATCCTAATCCTGTTTGCAAGAAGGAGTACATAACACTAACAATGGAATTCATTAACGGGGCCATCTTTCCAGTTTTCTAAAAAACCCATAGCAACCAATCTGCTGTTAGCATTCACAGGTATAAGGGGAACCAGAATTATGACAGCGAGCTTCTGATTGGTTGCTATGGGTAATGAAACCACTGTAAATGATTGCCCCCATAAAGAGTGTAAGAGTGATTCAGGAGATAATGTAAAGGGCTTTTTCAAGTGATTTTCCATTAATGGTTCATTGATAATTATTTAAGCCTAGTAACAGACATTGAAATCAGATGATCAGTTTTTCAAGTTGAACATATTCCATTAAAGTTCTCTAAGTGAGCTTACCAGTGTAATAAAACGAAATCATGAGCTGAGTGTTAACCGGCTTAAATAAGTGTACAAACTTTCCAATGAGCACACACACAATTCCTGTTGCTCTAACCACATTGCGTGTTAGTAGCTACTTGCTCAATGAAATAATTTGGAACTTCTGGAGGATATAATGTTTGACCTTGGACACTAACCTCCTACAAACTTTGCCAGGACATATTATATTGCTAGCTGCTTTAAAAAAAAACAAAAAACATGCTTAAGTCTTAAGGGGTTGTTTCAAGACCCAGCTTCTCTGGGGGATTTCCAGATAACACGTTCATATTCCTTTCTAATTTGTTTGCTAAATCCCTTTCAGAAATAAACTTGAAATTCCCCAATTTTCTCTGTAAACATATCATTCATTACCCTTTATAAGAAAGTGTATTTGTCCAGCGTTCCATTCCCCATGTGCTTCCATTTGTGTTTTCGAGCATGAATGCTTGTTAACGTTCAGTCAAGCTACAAGCTTGTTTATAAAGGGATTTTCTTATCACACATTCTAATAAATAAATACCAACATGTATAATTTCCTGTGCTACAAATACACTATCCAGTGCAGACAAAAGGAAAAGTTCAACACTGTAAACCTTTAAATACACTTGTGCAATTACTGTATTTTTACAACTTTGACATTTTGGGACTCATTGACTAAAGTCTGAATTCAACTGTCAAATTTATCTAGCTTCAATTTGGCGTCGCATCGCCAAAATAGACACAAATTTGCTTCTCGGGATTGGCTAAGTGGAGAATACGCTTGCTGGATGGGTGGACAGCGGCCGTTGTCGGATGCGTAGTTTGGATAGAAGTCAAATAGAAGTAGGATGGGGAATCATGCGGAGTGAGGAGAATTCAAAGTGAAGGACAGTGATGTCAGTCTCATCATGTTCCACTAAAAGTATTCTTTGAATATTCTATCTATTTCTATGTCATTTTGTCCCTAGGTCATGTTGTCACTTTCAACTTTTGAATGAACAGTCATCTTATGCAACACCCTTACACCCTGCCATCAACCCACCAATTCACCACTTTGAAATTGCAAAGTCAAGCAGCTGAATTTGAAGCAGTTCACTTAGTCACATTCACATCATCAACACACTCCTCCACCAGGTGAATAGTAGAATTATCTGTACATGTGCATGGAAAATGATGGAAAGAGCTCCATAAGATCGCGACTATCTTAGTCACCTGAATTAGCCACTTCACGAAGTTTGCTCAATAAAATAACATGGGGAAGTAGAGAACAGACACAAATTCATAACTCTACATGATTATTTGGAATTTAGTCAATGAGGCCCTTAGTCATATGGCACGTCATTGCTAGCTCAAGTGCAGTAAACTACAACCTTTAAACTATTTTTCATTATTTTAATATTTATCCAAAAATGAATAATTTTTTCCTACATTGCATTATATTGTTATTTTTTTAGGAGAACATTATATTTTCTATAGCAGACAGCAAGCACATATTCTGCTTTAAAACTAAAAAATTAGCTTTCAAAACAGGTTTCAAAATTTCTGAAATCTCTGAATTAAGGTTCACTGAAAGAAGGTAAAATCAGAATTTATAAAGTAATACCAGGAAAACTAAACAGAAAAACATTTACCTTAGCTCCTCTTTAACATGAGCAGTGTGGTGGCTCAGTGGTTAGCCCTCCAGCCTTGCAGCACTGGGTTCAATTCCACCCTGGACTTCATCTGCATGGAGTTTGTATGTTCTCCCTGCATTTGCATGGGCTTCCTCCAGGCACTCCAGTTTCCTCCAGGCACTTCAGTTTCTTCCCACAATCCAAAAACATATATCTGTCTATGTGTGTCACTGAATAGGGAAACTAGATTGTAAGGGACTGAAGTGAATGACAAACCTCTGTAAAGTGCTGTGTAATTAATCAGCACTATATAAATGATAACCTAGTTCAGAAATTAAACTTATTCTTTTAAAAGGATTCTATTTACGGTTCATATTACTTCTATATGAACACAAACAATCTTTGATTAGCATTTATTCTCCTGAAGAAGCCGAGGTTTGTACCGGTGAAATGTGTTGAGAAGTGGACTGTTCACATAGTGGACTTTATAGGAATATATTTCCTGGTATATTTTGTACATTGCTGCATTAAAATCGCTTCATTGCATCCTATACTGCTGGTGAGCACTTTTTTTCCACCTGGGCCAGTGAGTCTGATTGAGGAGGCTATTATAGCCCACAGTGCTTTTAA
>WMED01009648.1:0-16192 GCA_019650415.1 Pipa parva | reverse complement strand
GGGGAGGGCAGGCAGTGGAGGGAAGAAGGGCAGGCATGGGAGGGAGGAAAGGATGGAAAGAGGGAGGGAAGGATGGCAGGCATGGAAGGAAGTCAGGGGAGGGAGGGCAGAAAGGGGAAGGAGGGAAGGAAGGCAGGCAGGGGAGGGAGGGAAGCAAGGCAGACAGACAGGCAGGGGAGAGAGAAAAGGAATTAAGGGAGGGAGGGGAGGGAGGGAGAGAAGGAATTAAGGAAGGCAGGCGAGGGAGGGAGGGAGGGAGGGAGAGAAGGAATTAAGGAAGGCAGGCGAGGGAGGGAAGGAGAGAAAGAATTAAGGAAGGCAGGTGAGGGAGGGAGGGAGAGAACGAATTAGGGAAGGCAGGCAGGAAAAGGAGGGCATTTGGTTCAGAATATTTTTTTCTTATTTTCCTCCTTAAAACCCTATGTGTGTCTTTGCTCACGTGCTCCTTATGGAGCGAAAAATATGGTAATCTGGTAACAGGTAAACCTCTAATAACATCCAGTATTATCAGTAAACTACATTTACAGTTGTATACATGCTATGGCTAAAGAACGACCCTATCGATACGGCACCCTATCAAGTCTGCATTAACTTTAGCATCACTCTTCAACTTATATGGTTTACAGTACTCTAAATAAAATACCATGTGACTTCCACAATGGTACTGAAGTTACTGCAAACTTGATGTGGTGGGATCACTGGAACTAACCTCAGGGAAAGGAAAAAATAAGAGGCTAAGTAAACCAAATAATGTATAGTCCAGGAATCCAGGATGCATCAGGTCTGCAGTGGCATCATTCAAATGTTACAATGCCAACTGCAAACAAGTGAAAACATGAACTAGGGACAAGGACATAGAAATAGATGTAGTGTTTGCTTATATACAGCTAGTGGGATATGGTGAGGATGATGTCACTGGTCAAATACGAATCATTTGTTTCCCAAAGCCTATTCACTGCTTAGTCAAAAAGCAGAAGCAAATTTGTGACTTCACCAGCAGAGCATCAAGAATTGATGCAAAGTGAATTCAACAGACGCATTTGCCCAGTGTGTGCCAGCTGCAGGATCTCAGGGTCAGTATCGATGTATAGATCAGACATGGCAATATAATGAAAGGCCATGAAGCATCTTCTGTATATTTGACATATGATTTTAGCCTAATGAACAAATAAAATAAAAGAAACAACAGAAAGATCTTTATGGCTTTATATCAAGAGGATAATATATTCAATTATTATTATTTAGTTCAGATTTATATAAATATATATATATACAAATATATCACCAAACCCAAGAAGGTGGGGAAGATAAAAGACGGTGCACCACGTGTGTTATCTTTTGGCATTGTATGTGTAGCTTTTATTATTTAATTATAGAACAGAATACTCACAAATTCAACAGTTAAACAAGGATATGTTCACAAAACAGCAAATATATTTAACATAAAGGGAACACAGGTTAATTCTAAGCTGAAGCTTTTTAGAAATTATATATATGTGTGTGTTTCCGCAGTTAAAGGGGAACTATAGTCAGATTATATCTCTGCATATGCAGTACTATACCTTATGAGAAGTGTTTCTCCCCAGTAGTTGTTTCAAGTGACAAAGAATGATTGAGTAGGCAACACTGATAAACTCCTGCAACAGGAAATGTGTGTGTGATGTGTACTGGCCAGTTTTCCATGAAAAGGTACCCTCCCCCCGGATAGTTTTGCCCTACTTACTACTTAGCACATGTGCACAAGTTAACTTTCCCTTTGTAATGTCCTGCATTCCAAGCTTAATTTATGCGGCCAAAAGGTCACTATACTGCTTGACCAATAGCAGTCAGGCAGCTTTTTCTTCTCATGTTTCCCAACTTGCAGAACAAAAAGAGGAGGGGAGCAGGGGGAGGAAAATGTCAGCTCTCAGGAAAACTAATTAAGTGAAACAAATGACAAGTATTATTTCTTCCCTAAATGTTTTTTAACTATTAGAGTCAGCAATTGGCTTAGGAGTTGGTACTGAAATTACAAAATGGATCCCGTGTACTATTTACCCTCATTGACTGATTTCTGGAAATAGGTTAAATACTGAATCTGGCTAATAATGTTATTCTAAGTCAGAATAACCTACAGATATAAGCATTATTTCCATGTCCCTTTAAATATTTAAAGGAATTTTCAATTTTTTTTTTAAAAAATTTCATACCAGCACAATAAAAAATACAGTTACTCCAGAGTCAAGTGTTTGAAAATCTTTTTCAAACTTTTAGAAATTTCCCTCTAAGATTTCAACACAAGTTCCCTCATGGAGATAAATATCAAAAAATACCAAAACTTGCCAGACAACGGCAGTAGAGACACTAGAACAAAATACCTTAATTCAAATAATTAACAGTAAGGCCATCTCCAGACCATCTCCAGGCCATCTCCAGGCTTACTAATATACTACCTTGAAAGAAAATGTTAATATGCACAGTACACATTTATTGACGCACACAGCTTCCTGGATCACTGAACTGGCATCACAGTACTAAATTCTAAAGAAATCAGTGTGTGCAATTAAAATCACTTACCCAGATGCTTAGCCTTCTCTTGCCAATGATCCTGTGCCCTTTTTTTAATACTTAGGTTATATCCATATGGCTTTAAAAAATCCCTGCAGTCACCTAGTGTTGAAGAGGGCATTTCTTTACTGTCCTCCGGTTCCTAGTAAAGAAAATATTCCAAAATAAATTTTGTTAACAACAGGAAGAATCCATGATACAACATATAAATATACAGTAATATTTTTTTTAAAGGTACAATTATTTTAATCAAAGTTGCATTTATCCATTGGAAATCAGTTATTTCTAATCACATATGAACAGTAACGTTTCAAAATGCTGTTATTGTTATTTATTTTAAGTCAAAGAGCTCATCTTCTAAGTTGCAGTTTAACACACCTCTGTATCTTGTACCTGTGTGTATTTTCACTCCCTCCCTCAGTAATACTCTTTAAAATGTTTCTTCCCCTTCTCTGGGTGCAATAATTAGTTAAGTCCTACATAAATTATGAGTACTGCATCTGGTCTTTTATTTTTGCTAATTATTTAAACTTTAGACCAATCTTTTTCATTTTGTTAATCAAATTGTTACTTGGATGCTGTAGTCGTCATTACTAACAATTATGGTATCAGAATATATATAAACATGGAAGAGAAACTATAAAAAATAAATATGTCATAAAAAAAGATTAACAACAAGCCTCACAGGTAATCCTCTTTTTAGTTGCTATTGTAAGTAAACCTAGCAACATGCCTACAATCCTTTGGATGCTCTGCTGGGAGGTTTTGTTACTTCCTATATAAGTTACCACTTATCCCTCATATTGCATTTACAAAACTGCACTAAAGACCTGTGAAAAACCCCTGGGCATTGCAGATTACATTAGTACAGTTAAAGGGAGGCTTAATAGTTATGTTGCTGTACCCTGTATGTTGTTATGTTGTATGCACAGGTTTATTGGCCATAAACCTATGTATACAAGAACCATGAATAGCCATGGCATTTTCTATTTCCTATGACTTTGCTAAGTTTCCAATGACCTTGGCAAGTGTTCTATGACCTTGTCAACCTTTTCATATATTAGGCATCAAAAAGAGTGTAAACTTTATAAAGTAGGGACATGATTATGTACAATCAGCCCATGCATGCTAAAAAATGGAATATTGCAGAAAAAAGACATAACCGCAGTGCGGTGGCTCATGGGCAGTGCGGTGGCTCATGGGCAGTGCGGTGGCTCAGCAGTTAGCTCTATGACAGTTGTCTTCTTCTGTGGTTGCCTTGTCAAAAACGAGTCTTTAATGGTGTATGACATGTTTACAAATACTGAAAGCACACTTGGTGCTGTCTCATATACTTTAGCTGCCAAAGAGGAAGGTGAATTGTGCTCCATATATGTTCCTACCAATGCTGTAGGTCACTCTTTAGATTATAATAGGAGACCAGCAGCTCTAAGATTTAATTTACTAAAGTCGATAACAACTTTTTCTAACCATTTTTCAACCTAAAAAAATACAAAAAGGTAAAAAAGAATGTTCTTGACTTTTTCGATCCTTTTTTTTTTTGCTGTTTTTCGCACTCTTCACCAATTTTTCAGGCAAAAAAATCCTTTTTGACTTTAGTAAATTTCGCTGTTAAACTAAATAAATACAGTATTTTTTTCCTTTGCTGCACACACATCACATATAGCCATAGAAGGAACGGTCACATGAAGAAAGGATAATGTATCACATTTTGTAATTTAGAAGGATATTAAAAGTCACCATTAGGCGCTCAAGATGTTGAACGGGTAGCTAATCATACTTCACAGATAAAGCTATTGGTCAGTCTAACATTAAAAGCCTTACAGAAACATTAGTGATTCCTAATTATTTACTCAGCCTGTATATATGTGTACTTGAATATAAATATATATATAAAGCACAACAAAAGAGTTTCATGCAACTATTTTTTTGACTTATTAAAGCAAATTAAAAAAAAACCCAGAAAACTGTTTGAATTGTTGAACTGTAACACAGGGTTCATGAATTAAAGGGAATCATGCAAAAGTCCTTATACCCTTCACTACTGGTACCTGTTTGTCTAATAGATTGCATGCCCACTTCTTTTGTTCATGACAGCTGTTTGGCATGAATGATGCCAGTGAATCACCAATCAGCAGAGAGATTTTGAGCTTCACAAATACTTTTTTTTAACTCATCTTTGCTGGAGGGATCTTTTATTAATAATTCCTACAAAGGGATTATACAATCCCTCTATAATTGAACAGGTGATGGCTTCTTAAAAAAACTTTTTTGTGCCTTCAACAGTATGTTTAGGATCATTGCGTCAGAACACGCCATATTGCCTGTCTTGAATGTGGTAAAGATATTTTCATTATTTTGCTGTATACTATATCAATCAGTCATGAAACCATCTATAAGAGGTCCTCCCTTGCTTTGACTGAATTTATAGGCCTATACAAATATCCTACTCTAAGCAGTCACCCTAATATGCCTGGCCAGGCCAATGGCAAACATACTGAACCCATTCTCATCCAAACAAATTTAATATTAGTTTTCATTTGACCAGATTTTATGCTTATGCTGCCAATTTCTGTTTTGAAATTTTCATGTTTTTTTGTCAAACCTCAATCTTGCAGTTTTGTGCCAATTTGTTAGTATTTCTTTTTTTGGAACTGTCCATAGATTTCATTTCTGGCCCACTATCCCTTACTGAGAGTCCAAATTCTGGAATACATCTAGTATTAAGCTAGGAAAAACTCTGGTTATTTTATCAGTGCAACATTGTAGAAATAGCTACTCATTTAGTTTCTATTACATTTGCACTCCCAATACTTTCTTAGAAGCGCTTGCAGCTATTTATCGAGGTCTGTTTTGTAGTTTACTAATGTTCTTTTAGCCTACTCCATCTTTGTAAAGATGACAAACTTTTTTATGCAATCCTTTACCATGTGAGGCCATGACTGATTCCATGCAACCCTAAAAAGCCCAAAATTAAGGGATAATTTGGCATCTGTTCTGGGAAATTTGAGAGGGTTAGTAAGTATGGCTACAGTATAAATAACTTCATATAACAGAGCGGGATGATGGTATGAGGCTGGCATGAAAATGAAGTCTACTGGTCTAGATGGAATATATTTTCCTGTACTTTATGACGATGTTATTTATAAAGTGCTGATAAGCATGTAAAGTACAGTTATTGACTATAGGTCTTTAGTAGCAATTTTACTAGTCCTTACGCATGCTTTTGGAGGAGACTTGCCAGATAATCTCACTGGTCTGGTTTTCTTTGGATCGTTAGCCAGTATCAGAGCCAGCTCTCGTTAGAATCTAAATAGGGTTCCACTAAGATGTATGGCTATTTCTGATAACCTGCACACTATTATTCTTGGTGCAACAAAGACAAATGTAGTACAGTGAAAGTGAAACAATGGATCATTATTATTGTCACAGAACGTTCTGTATAACTGTGAAACAATGAACAGTGTAAGCACTGTTTCAGACACTTGGGGGATTTTTGGAAAACCGCTGTTAACTGAACGGTTTCCAGTTAAGAAACCTGGGGAATAAAGTTTATTTTACTTTATAGTGATCTTGTTGGCTTCCTAGTAAAGGCATGTCCAATTTAAAAGACTGAAACAAAATACTGATTACTGAAGCAGTATACAATTGATTTACTTTATAGCATACATAAGTTTTGCTCTTTTCTTGATCTTTGAAAGCACATATTTCTTGTACTGGGTCTTCCAGCTCCTCCAGCTTTTGAATCATGTCACAACCATCCACCCATGATCCCAAGAGTCTGTATGGGGGATGATCATTCTGAAACATGATAGAGATCAATTAGAATTCAGAATGAGAAACCTTTAACTTCATATTATCAATCCAGGGTATCTGAAAGATGCTAGATAGAGTCTCATTTACCCTATGAATTCATGCTTCCATTCTAAAGTGTAGTTTTAGCATAATTTTTAGTAGTGTCTTATTTCTTACCTTTTTTTAGGCTGTATCTTACTATTTTATTGTTAAGATAATTCCCAGTTGATTAGCAGGATCATAAGTTAGTTTTCCATTAAAGATTACTAATGACATACTCAAGTCAATTTCCTATTAACAGCACAAAATTGGGGTGCTGAGAACCCAACAGAAATCTGAAACCAGAGGTTAATTTACCAAGAAAGAGAAATAAGACCTTGGGTGTATACTCATAGATAGTGACATAGAAACTATTGAGGGTGGGAAGTACCAAGTCAGGGAGCCAGGCAGATGAACTTGGGCCCTGGAAAGTCCAGGAAGTAGCACTGTTAGGCCCAGATGTAAGGAAAGAATTGACAATGTAAGATTGTCAGGAATGTCACTTACCAGTCTCCTCCGGTATCATGGCAGTTACATCTTGGTCACATGGTTCCGTCAGGTAAATTCACCACAGTTCTGTCACGGTCGTGAAAAACTGACACGCATTGGTCACAGTTCAAAAATGCACCGACACGTTTCACAGCCGCATTCCCGGTATTTTTGCTTTATAAGGCAACTAGTCCTGACTTCTGGAGCCCAATTATAGAGCTACTTTGTTTGTTCTTGGGTTCATTTCCTGTTTCCCCTGCATTTAACCTCGGCCTGTTTTTGGAATCCTCTTGCTCTCTGCCAGTCCTGACCTTTGCTTCTGACCTGACCACACTATCTGCCGCCTGCCTCCACCTTTGGACTTGTTTTTTTTACTAAACCTTTTGCTTAACCCATCTATCAGTGGACAGCTAACCTATGGGCCATGACCAGCGGATTCCCTGCAGTGAAGCCGACATCCCCTTGCGGTGGTCAATGGTGAAGACCAGGGAGTTCCCTAGACTCCATGTCCTAGGGATAGCTTGCGCCAAGTCCCTGTGGACCTGTACTACAACTTCCTACTCTACCCTAACCTCTCCTGGTGATGTCCTACAAAGATGGACAAAAAAGTAAAAGATAACTTGAAAGCAGGGCAGGCTTTTATTAGAAACAATCAATGTTGGTTATGCTTTTCCTATCATTGAACAGTCTGCTGAGTTAGAGAAAGCAGGGCCATCTGATAATAATACCACATTAGATTCACTTTGCTTATGATACATTTGTCTGGGGTAACCGAGAAAACAGCTATATACTTTCTAATCCCGCTGCTTAAATTTACAATACACAGGAGAAAGGGAGGGTGCAGTGCAAATACACTTCACCTTTAACCACAGAAGCATAATATGTACTTGCAATGAACTGCATTCGCACTGCAGAGTTTTTTGTTTTAATTTGCATACCACATTTCGGGGGTATCTTATCATCCAGCACATTTATGGCCTGTAAAATAAGTTATATAGTATATTTGGTAATGTGACAGGGAGGTTTGCATTAAGGAAAATGTAGATATAACTATTATACAGGCTGTAAAGTTATTTCATTCTAAATATCAGGCATCAGCACAGGATAAGTTAGAAGTCAGGAATTGCTTATATGTAAGATAATTAATATTATATTGATCTCATTATTGCCATTATATTAATGAGCAATGGGTGTACCTATAATGAATTGGGTGTACCTATAACGAACATTATGCTACCCATCCATCATTTTAAATACGTTACACGTTCCATAGGAAATCCATCCTAATTTTCTAAACATTTTTTTAAAAAAATAATTTTAAGATATTTATTTTCTTTTAGGTTTTTCCATGTTCAATAGGATGCTTTCATATGTATATTGTCATTTTCATTTTCAGCATCAGTCATGATACTGGTATAAAGTCCCAGGGAAATTATTGCAAAGTTCAGCAAACATCAACCTGAACATGCATCCACTATTAACAACTAGGAGACAAAACTTTATAAGAAATTTTAGGAAATGAAAGTGGAGACCATTTATACACCAGCCACACTGTCATAGTCTTTTTACCAGGAGCACACTTGCATGAAAAATCCAGTAATACAGTACTTTACCAGGTGGTAACCATACAAACTCCAACTGCACTAACACCTGAGTAGACAAACCTGTGTGTCATGGATGAAAGTTGACTGTCATGGATGAAAGTGAAATGTCATGGATGAAAGTGGATGCTGTTACCACAATGGGGCTGGCATGGATTCATCTGAGGAACAGAGTCTAAGGAGCCTCCAATCTTCACCCTTAACCCCCACAAGGAGACTCCCAGGTCGCGGCCCTCAGGTTCACCCACCATTAATGGTAGCTGGACTGACAAAGTAGATGACTATGGAACAATAGACTGATCAGGCAACAGATATTGTACCTTTAAGAGGCAAAAATAGAAGGAAGGCAGGGTGTATGTGAACGTATAACAAAGGCAGGGAAACCATGGGGAAAATTTAATAGAGATAGGGCACTAGGTACAGTTTACACAACGGAGAAAGTCTAAGGAACTAGGGAGCCTGGATAAGAAAGCGTTCAGGCAATAAGTGCTTGAAATAGCAGCTATTTAAATCTCCTGTCGCACCTACATTTTTCCCATACCAGGAACTCTTTGTTGTATGAATATATATAAATGTATTCCTACACTTTGTCTAACTAATACATGCAAAGACCTAAATTACATTTGCATCAAATACTGTTTGTGAGAGATGGAGGGCTCCTAACTTCACAGAATGGACTTTGGGAGAAGTATGTATAGCACTAAAGATGAACGGTGGGTCAGAAAATGTAGTGACACATCTGTTAACTCTAATACTGAATGATTAAAGGAGAACTAAAGTATAAAACAAAAAAGGACAGTTAAAATACTTACCTTATACAGAGCTGAATGATTACAGCCACAGCATGAGCAGAGCTGCTGGCTAATTACAGCACAGCTCATGCTGTGACTGTAATCAATCAGCTCTGTATAAGCTAAGTATTTTAACTGTCCTTTTTTATTTTTTTACTTTAGGTCTCCTTTAATTCCACTAACTATAATAAGAAATTGCAGGTGACCAGGTCATCTTTTCATTTCTGAGACAGTCCTTTAATATAGGCAGCAGTTTCACCTGGATACAGTGGACTACATCCTAAATTACACAGCAAACTAAGCAGCACACTAGGTAAGACTACATACCTGTATTAACTTAGAAGATATCATAAAATATTATACATGTCCTGTCAATAGCATGAAAGAATGTTTGCAGTGTTTCAATAAAGAATTAAGATTTGTCAGTGTCTGGAACTTTTCTTTTCCAAAGAGGAGATTGCCCATGGCTCATGGCTCATGTACTAATTAATGAAGACACTGAAAGCTATAGGGTAACTACTGTAACAAGGAGGCAGAAGAATATGAAGTTCCTTGATGGATAAAGCCGGCACAGAGACAAAGTTCAATGTACCCTAGATGAAAATTTCCAAAATGCACCCCCACATCAGCATTTTCTCCACAAGGAACCCCATACAATGCTGCCCTTGTTGTAACTGCCCTTCCTGTATTTCAGTAGCTCTGAGTTTACTTTTACAGGACTCCTAAATTCTCCAGGTTTACCTACCAGTGTTGCCCTCAGCTTGGCTTCCCGTAACTTCCTGTAAAGGAAGGAACTACCAAAACAATAACCCCCCTACCCCCCACCCAATCCCTTCAGCAGCACCTAGGTTTCTATCTATTCCGTCACCCCTAGTCCCAGCCCTGTGTAATGACTTGGACATTGGTGGATGAAAATTAACATTAAGTGTGCAGGGTTTCAGTTACATGCAAAATATGATTCTTTTGGTTTACATAAGCACCTATTAAGCAAGTTAAACCACCAAAATGTTTCAATGCCACAGATCCCTTAGTGGCTTTAATATCATAAATCATGGTGGTTCAAATGCCTCAAGCTATTGGACCACAGGAGGATCACAACTATAAAGAATGGGTGGTTCAAAAATCTATGCTGGTTCATGATTGAAAAGAAGCAGACAAACTCAAGATGTCATCAATTAACTGTTAAATATCTAAAACGCGCTGTAGTGTATGCCCAAGTGTAAGTTTCAGTCTGTTATGTTCTAGTGTGTTGTTTGATACAATTTCAGTTAGTGAAGTTTGCTTACCCCTTTGGATTCCCATGAAAATTGTCTGTCTAATTGCAACAACTACCCCCAAATTGTCTTTTAATGCAACATAGCACAAATTCTGTTTATTATGGGCTTCATGGATTGGTTTTCCATTGCAGAGTAAACAAGCAATAGTCTGAGACCACTATGCACAATGGCACATATCATTGCAGAGTTCTATAACAGTCTTACAGACAAATCGGAATTTGGCAGAATCCTGCAGTATGTTTCCTGCCCAACTGCACAATGCCAACTTCAAAATTTGTTGGAGAATGAATAATGGGGAAAGTCAGTTTTTCATGTTCATCCACCTTTGTGTTATGAACATGTGCTGAAGATAAGCAGGTATAACTGCACATGACTCTAATGCAGATATATAGATTATCACATTAAAATGCAATCCAAAGAACGTAATATGCAATAAACATATCCCAATAAGTTTGAATTTAGCACATCAAAAACAGGTCCCTAAAGATAAAGAGACAGTTAAAAACAGTCCCTGGAATGTACCTTTCCATCTAGATATCTATTATGTTCCAATGCTACCCAAACTGCAATTTATCAGCATCCCATACGTGGATCCCTAGAGTGGGAGCAATTCATAATATACAACATTGCTTCAGAAAAAAGAAAAGTTGGATTTAAGATCTCACTTAAAGCAGAGAAGCTTTACACGTTGTCTAACCATAATGCAGGGAAAGCATGGTTCTATATATGGGGCTTATTCATGAAAGGCCAAATAATGGCGAAAAGATGTGAATTCACATTTATTAGCCACCTGCCCATATTCGGGGGAATTCTGGAAACACTGCAATGTGGCGACTTATAGATCAATTCAACAGCCGTGGATTTGTAGAGCACTTTGCACCACCCTGCATGCCTGTGCACAGGAATCCACCTATTCATCAAGCATCAGAGACTGATGAAATAGTGAATTAGGTAAGCCATACTGTGTCTCATTCACTAGTTTTACTAGAGAATTATGAGGGCTAATAGCAGGGTCGCTACTATCTAACTGCCTATGCGGCCCTACGCAAGAGATGGCTTCTGATACCTTTTGCTTTTTAACTATGAATGATAGAACTAGAGCACTCAGAGACCGTTACACTTCTTGAGGCACTGAAGCATACTGGAAACAGGAGCAATAGGAGCAAGTGCAGGAAAAGTGCAAAACAGAAGTGTAGCGTATTCTCCTTACCACAGTGGAGTTGGCATGTGATAACACGGAGGCGTGGAGTCTAAGGAAAGCCAGGTCTTCACCTTTAAACCCCCACAAGGATTTAATGAACTTTGCAGCAGGCACCTACCAGTTTGGAGCCCTCGAGTTAACTCCCCGCTGGTGACAGCTGGCTAAAACACAGGTGGATGTAGGAACTGTAGAACTATCACTCACTGGATCATGTAGAGTGTTGCGTACTTTTAGGAGCAAAGTAGCAAGACCAAACACTGGAGCTGTCAGGAGAGACGGTACAAAGCTGACCTGAAGATATTCCAGCAGGCTAGGCAGAAGAGCTGACACTCAGTGGTCCGCAGGAGAAGCTGAAGCTGAAACAGGAACTTCTGAATAGGCACAAGCAGTTAGGTAGTGAAACAGGACCATAAACTGAAGGTAATTGACTTAGGGAGACATTAACTCTAGAGCACTGTATAACAATGCTCATCCCCTTTTGAATTTGGCGCCACTGATGTCATGTGTGATGTCAGCGGCTCTGGATTGGCTGGCAACCCAGAAGCGCTGGGTGTAAGATATCCCCAATGCTAACCGGCAATCAGATGCCGGCAGAACACGAGCAGTGCAGCTTCAAGGTAAACGATAAAATGATTACTCGCCCTTTTATTTAATGATTGTGTTTTTTATTTGCTGATTATTTTATTGTTTTGTTTTATTGGGTTATAATGTATTTTATTGCATGTTTTGTATTGTACATGTGAATGCTTTTTTTTTCTTTACAGGTGACAGGATGGACACCCACTAGGTGGTGCAGGTCACACCTCAGGCCCCTTCCCCCCCATGATTAAGTAGGGGAGAAGGGTCTTAGCTTGGGCAATGTTAAGTTATGGCTCCCTACTTCAAAGGGACCCAGGGGTAGGGGAATTGCTTGCAATCCCCCCCCATCTAGCAATGCACTAGGTGAAGGGGATATGGAGGAGGTTATGTGGGGGAGGTGGGGGAAGAGTAGGGGTCCTAGGGATCCCCAGTCTAGGGAATCTTAGTGCTTCAGCTTTAGCAGCAGATATTGCTGCAGTGCTAAACATAGCATTTAATGCTTTAGTTACAGCTGCAATAAAGACTAAAGCAGCAGTAACTAATCGTTACATGCAATTTCATTTGTTTTTCAAATGATTTTGATTCTTTTCTAATTGAATTTGTTTTCCCTGCTTTATAATAAATATGTGAATTTTTTTCAAGCAGAAGGAAAACAAATTCAAACGAAATGAAATTAATTGAATTGAATAGGCCAAAATGAAGTTAAGGATGCTTTATACATTTCCTCTAAAGTAGTAGTTGGCAAACTTTGTAGAGGAGGGAGCTATTTCACTCCCTCCTCCACCAGTGAAATTTCTCTCTGAGCTGCAAAGGGGTAAAAGCACAGTCCCCGATCACCTGACCTGCCTACATCCAATCAGAAGAGGTGTCAGAGGTCATGGGCAAGGCGAGAGGGATGAGCTCTAAGCCACAACAAGGCGGCTGAAGCCGAACTTTGCTGACCCCTGCCCTATAGTGCTACATATAACTGTTAGGCTGGGGCTGGCAACAAGTGAGGAGAAGGAGGTAGTAGCAGGTCACTGGACAAAAAATCGTACAGACCCTATAGAACCTAAGACGCAGAGTCTAATGTAACCCCGGTTTTCACCTAGCGCAACCACAAGTAGGTTAGGTCTTATCTGCAGTGCGATATCCAGTTTGCGGTCCTTAGGGCTGTAGTCCAGGAGCGTGGTACAGAGGCGGTAAGAGAAAGAGTCAAAAGGTCACAAGCTAGTGTCAGGGCAGGAAGCGAGTAATCGTAGTCAGTGTATAGAGCAAGGGTCAAGGCAGGCAGCAGCCAATCAGAATGGGAAACACAGCAGAAGCACAAAAGAGCACCAAAGGAGTCATATAATTGGGCGCCATAACTGAGGTTTAACTGGCTTAAATAGACGCCCTGTGAGAACGCGTCCGTGACGCAATGCTGTCTCCGTGACTAGATCTGATGCCAACACGCACTGGAGCCTTGAAAAAAACACGCGCCAAGCTCCCAGAATAGGTGTGACCAGAACACCAAGATGGCGACCATGATAGATGCTGACATGGAATGGAAACAGGCAGGTGCAGGTAAGTACCTCTTCTTACAATATCTTTGCAAAACAGTTTGATCTAATAGTTCCTTGTATGCTAAATACAATCTGAATTTCTTATGCATATAAAATTCTAACAGTAAATAGCACATGCAACACATGACAACACTGGGTTAGAAAGAAAACATATAAACCCTATAAATGTATGTTGCTTATATAGTACAATGTTGTCTTGTGTGTGTTAATTCCAGTTTATTTTGTGTGTTCGGTTTATCAATTCATCAATTATCCCATCAATAATATTTATATTCTCTGGTCATTTATAAATGTTGGGAAAAAAGTCACCAGGGAAAAGTCGCATCAAAAAGTCGACAGAATGTAGTTATTTATTAAGCCCCTTGAGGCAAATTTTGTTGGCAAAAAATATTCGTCAGATTGAGGGTGGCGAGAACCCATTATTCTCTATGGGAGATGGTTGACAAAATAAAGTCCCATAATTATTTTGCAAATAAAAAAGTCGCCAATATCGAAAATTGAAAAGACACTCCATTGAAGTCAATGTAAAATGCAGTTATTTTAACACTGCAACAATTTTTCGATATGGATTTTTTTTTTTTCGGCATGAAAAAATGTAGTCGCTACTTTATAAATTGGTCATAATCGTTAAAAACTGCGACTAAAAAAAGTCACCAAAAAAATGCAAGGAATAATAGTAACCAAAATCAAACATGGGCGAATAAACAACCTTGATAAATATCCCCCATTTTATAATTAATATTGTCTAGACCAGCGTTTCCCAAATGGTGGGTCGCAACCCGGTACCGGGCCACGAAAGCAAAATGCCGGGTCACAAGAGCGCATATGGGTTTTCATGACCGAAAACTAGTAATGGACTTCGCGCACGGCACCGCTCATGACTATTCATGAGGCGGCTACTTCATGACGCAACACGCATTGTTTGCCTTAAAACTAGTAAGCCTTACTAGTTTTAAGGCGTACAGTGCGTGTTGCGGTGCCGTGCGCGAAGTCCCTTACTAAGTGGGTCACGAAGGATAAGCACAAAAATAACCGGGCCACGGAAAAATAAGTTTGGGAAACGCTGGTCTAGACCATGTAGGGTAGACAAAAGAAATGAAATAATAAAGGTTAAAGACTGGTACTGCGAAAATGTGCAGCGAACACTGGCTGACAATTAATCGGAAAGTTTATACAATTTCCAACCACTGTCATGTCTTATTGCGTATGAAGATATTGGTTACTGTTTCAACAAATTTATAAAGCTGTTGCCAGTATCATTTCTAAAAATAATTATTTTCTCATCCGCCTTATTTTAGTTTAGGTTCAAATTTTCCTGATAGAGAAAGTCATGTTCTGTCAATAATTGAGCCATAAGAGAAAAAAAGACAATTTACAAATGATTATAAACTAAGCATTAACGAGTCATAACCTTCACTAATACACATTAAAGTTGAAACGCTCTTCCTAAGATTTTCATTGGCCCAAAGATTAATGGATAGAGGCAGGTGAAAGAGAAAAAAAAAAGGGTTTATTATAGAATCGGACAGATAATTACTTCCGTTTTAATTTGTGGGGTGGGGATTGATGTTTTAATAACATTTAATTAAAGGTGAATGCTAAATTATGGTTCACGGATTCAAAGCTGTGGGTCAGCGAATTGTAAATCTTTTAGTCTATAATTGCAAACATTAACATAACCCTGACTCTGTTCTTTGTAAGAAATGACATGAATAGAATATAAAACTAGAGACAAGTATTCAATTAGAAATACATACATAGAAGACAATTTTCACACCGCTGGGATGGAAAGAATAACTTCTTGAATTCTCCTGGGAGACATAAAGAGAAAAGAAATATTAAAACATTACCATAAATGTCCCCATGTTTCTTTATTTCAACCCTACGCAGCCCATACTTTATTACGCATGAAATAGCATGATACATGTTAAATATAACAAGCACCATATGAAGTGACTATTGTACATGACATATAACTTAGACTGTAAACTCTACAGGGCAGAGACCTCCACCCTCTTGTGTCAACTGCAACCTGGCACTTGGGGGGTTAATTCAGCATTGTGCGAAGTTACCTCCGGATCCTTTGCCTCACTTCGCACATGCTGTTATGCGCTCGCTGATGTCCTGCACGTGGACATCAGCGAGCGCTTTAAAGGGATTCCAGTCTCGGCGAGACCACTCAAGTTGCTTCGCCACAAACATAGAGGAAAGATCACTGCCTGTGAACAGAACGTCCAGGGTTCAAATTCCGGGACCGGAGCGACCACTTTGTTACACAGAGATGGAGAGAGGATCACAGTAGTGCTAAGTACTAGATAGTAGAAGTGTG
>WMED01009647.1:391-16192 GCA_019650415.1 Pipa parva | reverse complement strand
AAAGAAGCCACTTCTCTCCAGTAAAAACATCAGGGACAGACTGATGTTCTGCAAAAGGTAGAGGGAGTGGACTGCTGAGGACTGGGGTAAAGTCATTTTCTCTGATTTCTGATTGTTTGGGACATCTGGAAAACAGCTTGTTCGGAGAAGACGAGGTGAGCTTTACCACCAGTCTTGTCTCATGCCAACTGTAAAACATCCTGAAACCATTCATGTGTGGGGTTGCTACTCAGCCAAGGGAATCGGCTCTCTCACAGTCTTGCCTAAAAACACAGCCATGAATAAAGAATGGTACCAGAATGTCCTCCAAGAGCAACTTCTCCCAACCATCCAAGAGCAGTTTGGTGATCAACAATGCCTTTTCCAGCATAATGGAGCACCTTTCCATAAAGCAAAGGTGATAAATAAATGGCTTAGGGAACAAAACATAGAGATTTTGGGTCCATGGCCTGGAAACTCCCCAGATCTTAATCCCATTGAGAACTTGTGGTCAATCATCAGGAAACGGATGGACAAACAAAAACCTACAAGTTCTGACAAAATGCAAGCATTGATTGTGCAAGAATGGACTGCTATCAGTCAGGATTTGGTCCAGAAGTTGATTGAGAGCATGCCAGGGAGAATTGCAGAGGTCCTGAAGAAGAAGGGTCAACACTGCAAATGTTGACTTGCTGCATTAACTCATTCTAACTATCAATAAAAGCTTTTGTTACTATAATATGATTGCAATTGTATTTCTGTATGTGATAAAAACATCTGACAAACACACATAAAAATCAGAGGGCAGCAGATCATGTGAAAATATGATATTTGTGTCATTCTCAAAACTTTTGGCCATGATTGTATGTTATTATAGAATTCAGTGACAAGACAATCTAATGAAGATTTTTGTGAGGAGGAGTAGAAATCCTTACAATGTAAAGATATATTGACCCAAAGGTGGTCCTGCCAAGATGCAGATGGTGAAATCCAGGATGGAGGTGGCAATTTCCCCCCAAGCTGGAGGAAAAAATCCCGCAGAGAAGCACTTTCATAAGTTTCAGAGCTGAAAGTTCAGTGGTTCTGCTACAAAGCTTAAGCAAGAGACAGTGAGGGGGGAGTTTGAGGGAGAGAGAGAGAGAAAAAAAACATAATATAAAGCTCTGTAGAATAAATATTATAGATTTTGAAGTAATTGTTTTACTCACACAGAAATATCTTTGTATTGATTATTCTGAAGGTAGCTTTTATTTGTGTTTTAGCAGATTTATTCATGTTTAGCACTTTCTGCTTTTCCATTGAGATTCATGGGAGACCTTCATTGATCTAAATCTAAATATTAAAAGGTCATTCATTTGTAAGTCTTACCCTCATTTTTTCCTGTCTTTCCTAGACTTTTATTAATGAAACATAGCAGAGACATGACAAAGCTGGCCCTATTTTTAGAGGGAGGACAAGACTTCTGAATCAAAATATCCTCCACAGCATTTTTTCAAAACTACAAAACAAGCTTTGTAAGCAGTAGCTTACGAATGGAAATACGGGAAACTTTTAACTCCACAGCTTCCTACAATAACCACATTTGTGCAGCACTGAAGCCTGGCTCATTTAATAAAAGCACCTGGAGCTTTTGTTCCACTTTCAGAAGCTAAGCAGTAGAATAATATTATATAGAAGCCACGACTACATTAGACGTTTGAAATATTATTGTAGCAGGTTTCAGCTGGTGCACAGATTCCACATTGGAGACTATTCTCAGAAAACATTTGGGTTATGTATCCTATTGCTGAAATCCTTACTTGGGGAGTATTTATACATCTTTTAGTGCTGTTTTCCTAGCAGTATATTACCCACTTCACCTTTTATTACATTTAACGTATAAATATTAGTTTACCTTTTTTTGATTCGTTTTGCCAGTTATCTACGTTATTTTTCAATTTGCGGGACTTTCGAGTCAAAACTGCCACATCAATTGCAGGTGTTTTCAGCGCGGTTCCCCTTTCATATCTGTATCAATATTCTTTTTTGAAGAACTGTGGCAAAATGAACTACTCCATATGGAATAATGGGTTTTCATCAGTCTAAAGTAGGCAAATGCATTATAAATAATCAAAAACAATAATGTTGTTATCTCAGTATTTCACCATCTTTAACAGATCAATAAACTGTTTGACTTTTATAAATATTACCCATAATATGCCTCTTCTGGTTTCTCATTTTAAATCCTGTTTATTTATGCATCTATAATCTTGGTGACTTACTACTACAGATTATGGTAAAGGATACCCTGACAGGGCATGGATTTACCATAAACAGATCTAATTTTGCATGCACATTTGCATTCTATGAAGTATAATGTGCTGCAAAATCATTTAAAGAGAACAAAGCCATTTAATAAAAGGGTGAAATCAGTAAAGCAATTTATTTTTGTGAGATCATTCAACAATGGGATACCTCACACTTTCATCTTCACATTACAGACCTTTAATTCTTTGTTAGCCAGTACCTCCTTATGTTATCCCAAGGGGCTATCATTGTATAGATTTTTTGCTGGAGACTCTAAGGTGTCCCACTAAGAACAAAATCATCTGCTTAGTAAGGAATGTGTAACTGTTAGTGCGAGCTCCTGTTCAATTGCTGACATAGCTAGAGCCACTTCTCATCAAACACTGGTGCGGTCTGCCAGTTCTCTGATGTGCTGCCTTCTAAAATAAATGCGTTCCTGATGCACTCTCTTTTCATTTATTGAGAATGCCATCCTATCTCAGACAGCCACTATTGGTCAATTTAGTAAGTATTGGGTAGCACCCCTACATACAAGCATTCCACAAAGAAGTATGCTCTGATAAAGAAGAAAGACATAATGGGCGCTCACAATTAGCCCATAAGTAGTTTAAAAAGTAACAAGAAAATCTGTAAAAGAAGCGCAGAAATAGTGCACTACATAGTGCTTTATCCGACAAATTATACTTTTGATGGAAAGACCCAACATCCACACCTCATGTGACCAAGTGAGGAAACAATATAAATGTGATAAAGACACCACCCTCTTAGTGGTAATGTTCTGGTAGTGCTATGTGCTTACCAGATGGCTGTAACAATAATGATAACGGAGACTGAGGATACACCAGCCAGTTTAAAAAGTAAGCAGCACTGTTTTATTACCTGCTTTACAATTACCTTCACCAGAATGCTGTTTGTTCTGTAATACACGGCATTTGAATACATTTATGTTTCTTTTTGTCATACCAGCTGCTCAGCTACAGTTTTCTAACCTTTTGTAAGTGGTAGAACACGCAAAAAATAGCCAATCTTTCATCTATGTGTAAAGAAGTCAGAGAATAACAGTCAGTCTTATATTATGCATATGGAAGATACACAGATATTTACATAGATGCTGTCAGAAACCATTCATGAACCTCGAGCACTTAGAATGCTACAGGTACTAGAAAATGCAATGCAGAAGAAGGTGTAAACCAATGTAAGTGCTTTACATAATAGGCTTTATGATGTCAGATCCTTCTTTGTCATGAATCTTCCTTTCCTGAAAACAAGCATTACATTTTCCCTTGCCAAATTTTTGTCCAGGAAATATTTTATTTTATTGGAATCTTATTAGTGATAGCATGATAGAAGTCAATATTGCATATATTATATTTTTTGTGAGATGAAGACTATATCCATATGTATCATTTGAGGGGAAATTAACTAATATGGTTTCCTATGAAAACTGCTTTGCAATGTAATTGATCTCTATTTTTACTCTACTTTTATCTTCCTTTTTCTAATTCCCCCAATAACATTTCTTTTCTTTTGCATCCACAGTAGAGGCTCCACATTTTCCTATTTGTGCTCTGCATTCCATCTTAGGGTGAAATGTAATATTCCCACGAGATCTCGGAAGGTTCTCGCTGGAAATTTTTTTTTCGATCGATTTTTTTCAATCGATATTTACCAACAGAAATTTTCGCTCAAGTTTTTCGATCTTGATTTTTCAATGTAAGGGTAGCCATATTACTAAAGTATGGCTACCTTTCCGTTGAAAAATTCAATCGAAAAGTTTCAGGCGGTAAATATCGAGCGATTTTTACCGCACGTACAGCCGAGATGTTCTCAGGAGAAACTCAGAAAAGCGAAATCGGGATTTTTTGAGTTTATTAAATTTGACCCTAGTGGAATGGAAAGCTGCTGTGTGGGTTAAAGTCAAAGATATTGTATTGAAAATATTAATATAAAAGGTCTAGAGCATTGAAAAGCAGAACGCAGTTTATGCATTCTTTCATGAAGATATTTTGCTAAAAGGAAACCCAGGAATGCCACATTTTTAGATAGGGGCTGTTATTGCTAACATACCTTAAACCCTCGCTGGTTCTCTCATATGTGTGTAATGTCTGCCTGTACACTTGCATTTATTGCCTCTAGCATTAGTGATACTTCAAGCAGAGTTTTTGGACTTTTTGTATTCTGAATTAGGACTCATAATGATCCCCTGTAAATAAGGGGTATTTATGAAAAATGTATCAAGAGGACCAGAAATGAGACATCTACAGTACCGCTTCCAGTTACATTGGGTGTATGAAATGACTGTTTGCAAAAGCTAAAATGAAAAATAAACCAAATAACTTGATTTGGTACGGAATATAGTTTAGCAAAGGTCTGCTTGGAACATTTTTGATATATGCCCTTTAATTAAAGGTTGGAAATATAACATAAGACTCAATACTCCTTCATTCATCCATAACAAATCCTTAATTCATCTTTTTAATTTGAGTTCATAAAACCTAAACAAATCTATCATGCTTAGAATGTTATCTGACCACCTCCTCCCCCCTACAGCCACCATGGGCAGGGGTGGTGGAGGAACAGACCATGGCAGACAGGGCAGCACAATAAGACCAGCAGGCAATTCACCTATTGGGGGCAGAAACATTATATAACAAGGGCCTGCCTACATAGGTGTCATTCTTAGGAGCTGCCAGGAAAGAAAAGTTCCCTCCCTCCCTCCCTTCTTGTGATATAATGTTATATCAATAATGAATATGTAACAGCATTTTCAATCAATGTGATGCTAAAAATACAATTATATGTTTTTAAAGCTTGAGGGTTTTTCACTGATATTGCAAAGTTTTACTATGTATGGTGAGTTATGGTTACTCTGGAAGGAGTGCCAATTGCTCACGGCTTGGATTTCCTGTACAGATAGTCGGAGACTCCTGGTTTGGAAAAGGTTGAATACACACCAGTTGTTTGGCAACTGGTGATGCTATAAGTTTGTATGTGTGGAGGGTTTGTAGCACTGACATTGCAAAGTTTCATTATATATGGGGAGTTATGACTACTCTGGAAGGGAGCCAGTATCTTACGGCATGGTTTTCCTGTACAGGTAGTCAGAGACTCCTGGTTGATAAAGGTTTAATACGCATCAGTTGTTTTGTCAACTGGAGACGCTATAAATTTTGTATGTGCTGAAATTAATTTCAAGTTTTGAAATTCCTAATAAAGCTGTGGCCACTAACTTTCCACCAATGCAGTTGTAAGTGTTGTTATTTCTATAGCTATGTTAGTCAGTAAAGGTCTGCCCACTAGTCTGCCATGTTATGCGTTTTCTCAACACTTCAATGTCAACTTTTCATAAATCATGACTATGGCCTGTCACATCTTTTAGCTTCTAGAAGAATATGGGTTCCTTTAAAATAAACTTGCCCTACCCTGCCACTAGCATTCTAGCTCCTATAACATACAATTTCAATTATTTTCAATGATTAGACATAAAAACAGAACTCTGCTATGTTTCCATGTATTTTTTTCCCATTTGTTTTTCTCTTCAGTACAAATTGTATTTTAAATATACTATACCTGGATATTTTCTTTGAAACTGAAACCACTGTTACCTGTATGATACAAACATTGGATATACACAAACATACACTTAATAGCAATAATATAGACAAGCTATAAAACTGCCATATTCCACACCACAAAAATATAGACACAATCACTTGAAGATCTTGAGCTGTTCAAAATATTTAAGTAGGAATGTAAATATAGCATTTCACATGACTGCAACTGGACTACACACTTAACAGCAATAAGCCATTTAAAATATTCATCTGAAACTATAAAGAGCTCACCTTGAAACCTATCTTGGGTGTCTCTGTATAAAATTGCATTTATTCCAACCAGCATGTTGAGCCCAGATACCTACAAATTACTGTCTTCTGTTACTATATGGAATAATTGCAAACAGCTTGTTTATCATTGATGTAATTTATAAGCACATATACAAACCAGGCCACTTCGATCTTAGCTGGTTAATAAAAGCCAGTATTCATATTCTCTTTAATCTTTCCGCTGCTTCTGGCTCAAGCTAAATGAAGTAGCACAGATTCTATTAACTGTAGATTGAAACAGAACAGATAATATATGGAAACATTACTCCTTTCCATTTTTTAAAGTATTGCACAGATATTATAATATTTCCAATATTTTTTTTTTTAACAAAGTGACTGACTTTACACCCCTTTTTTATTTTCTAGATCATTGATTTTTGTAATATTAACATCTGTATCCAGTGCAGTGTGTGATAAGGATTTGGAAGTAAAAATAAAATTTCCTAAAGTGTATATGTTTATTATATTTTTTTTTCTGATGGATGAAATGATTAAAATGAATTGTACAATGTCCTGCTCTGTATATGCAATGAAACATAAGGACAACATCTTTTTATATAAGCTTGGCCTTGAAATTATTTGGATTTTTTTTTTAATACACTTTACCTGTATTAAGACAATCAATATGGCATCTGCTACTGATATATGTTGGGTAGACTTTTTATACTTAATCCTACATTGGGAAAAATAACATCTGGTTGCCTATGCAACATTTATTAAAATAGACATATATGGCAAACCTCCTCCTATGTATTCTTTCAGATTGAAATGAGCATTGACTCAATTCAGCCAGCAAATTTTAGCATTTTTATGACAACACCAGTACTCATCAAAATATTGATGATGTAGTTTCTCCCTCAGATTTCTTCAAAGGTAGTTAATTAGGGAGGCCTTCACAACCACTTCTGCCAACTTGAAAATTTCCAAGTCAAGAGTAATAGAGGAGAGGTTACTACCAGTATAAATTTGGGGATAAGATACTTAGATTTGTTGCTGTTTCCTGTCCTTTTGTTTATTTGGAGGATGAGGCCTAATCTTGGATAAGGTAGCACAATTTTCTTAGTGTTTCCAACTATTACTTTATTTTATCCCAAAATTTGTTTTTTCTTTCTCTCTTACAATTTGCTATTTGGAACTGTTTTTCATTGAGATTTCATTGAAAGTTCTCAAATGTGAACAAAAAACTTAAAGGCAAATAATAAACATCTATAAGTGAGCAAAGAGATGCTTATGTAATCCACCATTTTAACATACTGACTTAAGTAAGAGACTTTCTCTTGCAATTACCTTTAAAAGATGACTTCAAACTCTTACCATGGGAACTGAAGAAGAGTTTCTTTACTAAACCAGCAGCTAACAACTATGTTACTTCAAGCTGCTTCAACACATCATTTATCCACTACAGCTTTAACTATAATATGTAAGCCAAAGCCTCATAATTTTATAGCTACCTCTCATTAGTAATGCAGGCTTGGATGAAACTGAATCACATTTCACAAGAGAATCTCATTGCCAACTTGCTTCTATTTTGAGTAGCGTTTTATAAAACATTTAACTTACAGTCAACAAAGTTACTGAATAATAATAATTTGTTCAATTATGAAAGCATTTTAAGTAAGATTCAGAATAACAGTATTTCACAGACTGGGGAACCCAATGAGCCCATCTCATCTAGATACCATAAATATCAATCTACCAATGTTGCTTGTTAGCTATGTGGATCTAGTCAACAATATGTTAGTTATCTCTGCCAACAAATGTACAATTGTTACCCAATAATGTCTTACCAAATTGCAATTCCAGAGAGATTGACCAAAGTCCCCCTTTTGCCACACACCGACCAACTAAAATTTAAGTAGACAGGTCAATCTTGAGGAAAAGAGGGTGGGTGGATAGGCAGAATCTTGAAAATGGATTTACTTTACATCTTTGTCATGAACAGTCCTATCAGTGCATTAGGTTTTTAATTTGTCAGAACATTCTTAGGGAAAATCCAAAGGGTATGAAGTTGAGGAAAATGAACAAGTCATCTATTTTAAGGCAACCTTGTCATTTAGCTCATCAACCACTATTTGGGCTTGAACATAAGCATAACAAAGATTTTCTGAATCTGATAGTGGGCTGGTTTATTAGGCCTAAAAGATAAGAAACCCCCCCCCCCACAGGAGCCCAGAAAAGCACAGACCCTTTTAATGCTAGTGGTTTAAACAGGAGTGCTGCTGTGCGCTGGCTATTGAATCATAAAACCATAGATGTGAGTGTTTACAGGAGATAATAAGTGAGGGTCAGTGTTTAGTACTGAAATAAATTCAGCAGATGTACTACTTCTTTAAATGTGTGATTCTCCTCAATGTTCATTTTGTGTTATGGTGAGCTTATAAAAGACCTGTGTACTTGTAAAGTCAAAAAAACAAAAGATGTTATATTTGGAAAATCTCATTATACTAATTTTATGGAAACTGATGAAGCAAATATTTGTACAGCCCTTGTTAGCAGTGTACAACTAATGCAATGAGGATATTTAAAAGATTCTTGGATGTCAGTGTCTCTTTAACACTGTCACTGTCAGACTAATAAACAATTCTGCCTTCTGAAAGTCTTAATCTAATTAATCTCTCATCTAGTTATTGAAGGGAAATATGCCCGAAAGTATCGTATTTACTGCATAATGAGTTAGCCACAACACAGTCTAATTATTCTGTCACTGTAAACAGTATAAGCTGTGTTTTTGTTACAAAAGATGATGCAAAGTCTTGTCTAACACTGTGCTAAAGAAAATGTATCACATTATGCTACACAAAAACAGTTCACAGTTAATTCTTCAACAGGGCTTTAAGTGTAAAAGGAAATTTACAATGTTGGAACGTTTAATGGAAAATTGTATGTACCCCAGGATTTACTTATTTGGGGTATGTGTACATCATCATTTTTATCATCCCTTTTAATAAACAACTGTGCAATTTTAGCTTAAGATTTCATAAGGACACTATTTTTCATTTTCTTGTTATTTAGCTTCCAATAAATAAAGGATAGCAGATGAAATTTTTATTTTTGGGATTTTTTACGCTAGCATATTTTGTCCATCTGTAAGTGTTCAGTTTGAAAACAAAAAAATGGCTTTCCTGAAAAAAAAGTGAAATTGCATTTTGTGAGTGATGACATTTCACAGCATTTTAAATAAGACTTCAGCTTATCTAAATTTAGGAAGAAAAAGACAGGAATATGTAAAATTGGAGCAATAAATTTGCATTGAAAAATGCACAAGTCAAAGGGCTGAATGGGCTAGTTAGTTAAGAGCTAGTTACTTAAACCATTTAATTACCATCTATCTAGTACATTTTTAGCAGTTAATGTAGTTTTAATCATTTTGTACATAATATATTTATATATAAAAGTAAAAAAATATATATATATCAGGTATTAAAATTCAAAGATAACACTATTTATAACTGATAAATAACTAATGCAAATTGGCAAAACATGTGACTAAGTTACATGAAATATAAGATGTGAGTACTAGCCCCCTAAAACTAAGCTCCAAAAAACCCACCAAAGAATAGCAGAGGGGGAACCGTTACTGCACTCCTAATCCCTTAATCAACTCACAATGAGCAAATAGATCTGAGGTGGACTCATTTCCACATCCATCAGCCCTGTTTTGAACAGGTGACATAAAGTATACATATTATATCAAAATTGCATGTCAGTATTGAGAGAAAACAAAAAATAGCTCCTTTATTCACTAATTAAACAAAAAAAAAAAAAAGATAAAAGAAACAAAGTAATCTGAACAAAACTAATTAAAAATAATTCACAACAAAGTAATGGCAAACTTATATTATGCTAGATGGTTTCCTGGGATGGGGAAATTCAGCCCTATATAAAACAGTGTGAATCCATTACCTGGCCTTACTTGATGTTGATTGGTTCAATGCATCTATCCCGCATAATATTGGAATAGAAGCCTGCTCCAAAATGTTGGCAGTGAGGGGCATTACGTTCATAAAAAATTCACAATTTGTTGTGGAATCTTTAAAGTTTGTGCTTGAAAATAACTTTTTCAGAATAATAAATATCACCTACAAATCCAGGGCAGGGTGATGGGTGAAGCACGTGCCTCCCACATATGCATGTCTGCATTTACGAGCATGGGAGCAGGAAGAGATATCTGGCCACCAATCTGACAATATTGAATATAGTAATCTCCTCTAGTTGAGGTACATTGATGATGTGTTTTTTTTCTGGAGGAGAACCATGGATGAACTGTCCCATTTTGTTGAACAACTGAATGTCAAAGACTTTAATATTCATTTGACCTTTGATTGTAGTGAGACCTGTCTGACTTTTTTGATCTCTTAATTAAGAAATTTAATTGTCTTCTAATAACGGAGGTATTTTGCAAACCTACATCTTCAAATACATTAATGAGGGCAAATAGTATGCATCCCCTATCTTTGTTGAAAAGTATAACAGTTGGGTAATTTATTAGAATGTGCAGAAATGTCACACTGGATACCAGTTTTGAAAACTTTTCAGGAAAAAGAATTTGTGGATTTTAAAATCAAGACACATAAAATTAAAAACTTTCTTAATTGTAAAACCAAGGGTGTTGTGTATGCATTGCAATATAGCTGCCCTAAAACCTATGTGGGGAAAAAAAATTGTCCATTGGGAACCCGAATTTTAGAACATCAAAAGGACAATTTTGAACAAGGACGAGGACAGTTCCATATCCCGGCATTGTTGGGAATATCCTGGAGTTAAAATAGATGTTCTGAAAGCATGGGTGTTAGTATATGTACCACCAGAAATTAAGGGAGGCAATTGGGACAGAAACATTTTACAATGAGAAACTGAGTGGATTATTCTGTTCCAGTCATTAAAATGTAATGGAGTAAATGAAGAAAGTTCGTTCTTCAATTATTGTAAATACCAGGCAGGTTCATTCATATAATTTTGACATCTAATGTATGATTTTAGATGGGAAGGTATATACCAATACATTCTGTCTTTAATTAATAATATCATTCTTTGTATGTATCCCAATTTGTTCCTCCATTTTCACCTGCACCTCTATGTGTAAAAGGCTTTGTTCATATAATTATCTTAGTATGGATATTTTTTAGTCTCCCTTGTTTTTTTTTTAAATCATTGAAGTCTTCTATAAATTTGTCCTTGGAATCAATCCCAGCCATATGTACTATAACTTTAATTGGTCTCTTTTTACATTAATTATGATTATCGATCAAAGATAAGATGTTTGTCATGGTAAATTTCAAAGTATTCTGTTTATATAATTTGTTCATATTTTTTGTATTTGTTCATATTTATGTAAATATATTTTACCATGGCTCAAATGAATTTTATTTAGTTTTAAGATTGTAAGTAGTATAAATATGTCTCACTAAAGGATTACTCTAATGACCTGGATGAAGCCTTTGTGTTGGTCTCAAAATGAGCATCGGTTTGTTTGACACATGCCTGAATCCTGGTAGTTTTCCTACCTGATATTGAGGAGTGGAGCAATTGTGGCTGGCACTTGGAGCGGACAAGTAGAACAGTTAAAGGGACACTCCAGCCAAAATTGAAAAAAACACATTTGCTAATTTATGCTACTTACTAACTTTTAGTAAATTAGTTTTTTTTTTAAATTTTGGCCAAATAGTTCACTTTCTTACCTGTAAAGAAGTGCTGTCCAGTGCTTCCTTGTTGCAGACTCCATCTTCTTTCTCTGCTGGTGACTCTACGGCATCTGGTTCAGGCAGTCCCTCTGAGGTGTGCTTTCCTCTGCAGTCACTCTACCTGTGAAGCCCTGTATTGCCATTTCATAAAAGTCACATGGGAGAGTCTGACGTCATCAATGCATCCTCCCTGGATGACGTGCACGCTCTCCTATGTGACTATTAGGAAATGCCGATGTGGGACTTCACAGGGAGAGCCTATTTGTGAGTTCAATAAGGAGATTAGGAGTGCATCAGCTGTATCCCCACTGGTATCCATTGGTGAGGATTTTGAAGGTTACTATTTATAACTGCCATGCCAATTAAAGTAGCAGTTTTTAATTTTCTGATGTTATTGGTTCCTTAAATTAGCATGCACACCTCACAGTTACTTTTCAATAACTACAATATAAAAAAGAAATACCCACACAAAGCAAATATTTCTAAAAACTGCTTATCTCACGTTTAATAAGACATTTTGAGCTGGAATTTTTTATATTTTTGCATAATGCCTATGGAAAAAAAAATAAACAAAAACCATACAAAATGCTGACAGAAACATTGCTGTTAAGCAAACAATGAAACCACACAATTTTCATACACAATACTAGTACAATAGTGTGTACAGAAACTTGTTTAAGTGTCAAACAACCCAAAAGGGATCAAAGGTACAAAAAGTACTTTTTAATTAAAACCTTAGTGTGGAATTTCAAGTGCTCCCAAATCAACATTTTGGGGGATATTTATAGAATCAAACAGCGACTTTGAAAAGGTGTTGAACTATCAGAAATATATATTGGATGATTGCTAAAGCTGTTCCATCAAAGTTTTCCCTGAAAAGTATTCGCCTTGTGAAAACCCATTATTACCTATAGAGTAGATTCGATCAGATGAGTATTCGATTTGCTATCTATCTTCAATGGAAGAGGAACTGCACTGACAAGTCTGCAAAGTGTGGTGATTCCAACAGATTAATATTTATTGATATTGACTGGTCTTTTATAAATCGTCAGAATTGAAAAGATCCAAATGACTCCCTTTAGCTTTCAAATCCCCCATCAAGTAAAAGTATACAGCTATCTAGATGTACTAGGCTTGTTTTCATTGATGCATACCTCTGTTAAATTTACTGGCTTCAGTTAGCTTCCTGAAATAAGTAGAAAATGAATAGGAAGGTCAAAGCAATATTTCTTCTAAATATCAACAAGTGAACCACAAAAAAATTAAATAAAAGCTAAGTATAAAAGACCAGTGTTTCTTGAACAGCCCTATAATACCAAGCAAAGCAACCCATACAAGTTCTGCAGGTCAAGTGCCCATCTTATAGTTTTTTTTACGCAAAACAACCCTTCACAAAGCCCACAAAGGATATGTTCCCTAAAGCACATACAGTACCTTCAGCTATACAGGCACACCAGGCCTGTGGTAATGGATACTGATATCTGGATAAAAATCCCACAAAATCACACTGGATAATCACTAAGCCAGTACTAAAGCATTTAGGGGGTTATTCACTAAGATGCGAATTCGACTGTCAAATTCACATATAGAGAATTCCCATTGCAAATCTGCGACAATTTCCCCATTGTAAAGTCGCAACAATTTCTTCAAGTTAAGATTGCGACAATTTTCCCATAATAAAATTGCAACTGCGACAATATTCTCATTATAAAGACGTGACTGCGACAGTAGCAGCCGATTGCAACTGTCTTTGTCTGGCAAATTCGCACCTATATGCAACAATTCGGACTTTAGTGAATAACCCCTTAGTCTAGTGCTGCCCCCAGTCTCAATCAACCTATAAAACCATACTTATGGTCCAGAAGACTCTGGTTCAGGATTCCCATTTCAGTTGCATCCCTCCTGCAACCCCCGATCCAATAAATAATTATCTTTCTATAATCTGAAAGGGGATGGTGCTAGCATGTGCTGCCTCATCTAAGGGTCTGTTATGGGCCATTTTTTGGGGCAGCTCTGGATACTAACTAATTTTTTTTAAATCAATCGCTGTCCTAAAAATTGGCCCACAGCAGACTGTCATGATCTCTTAGATGAGGCACACACACCAGTGCCCCCTCCCCAGATTATATAAAGGATAATTATTTATTGGATTCAGGGGGCACATAAGGAATGCCACTGAAATGGTAATCCTGCACCAGAGTCTTCCATAAGAAGACTAATATGAACATTATGGTTTTATAGGTTGAATGAGACTGGGGGCAGCAAAAGGCTAAATTCCTTAATACTAGCTTGGACCCTAATGTGAGATTATTTTTTTTTATATGTGAGTTTTTTGTTATTCATGTGAGGTGTTTCTTTTATGTAATTATTTGATATGCAATTTAAATGAGAAACAAGTTGCATTATATAAGAGGCTCAGGGCCAAGATGAATCCCAAAATGAATGGATTGGATGGGAAGCATGCAGTGCTAAATCTTCATATAGTTCCAGCTTCCTGCCAATAATGATATAAAGCCCATTGTTATAAATAGTAGTTTAACAAATAGTATAAAGAGCAAATATCTTGCCAGTTTTAATTCAGGTTAATGATGAGTGCTAGTTTCCTTTAAATATGCAATTATGATAATTAGCAGTACTGATGGAAAGTCCACTTATATTTCTACAATTTTACAAGATCAATTTATTTAGCACATGATTTCTAAATAAAACAACATGTTTTAAACTTTTTCCAGATACTCACTTGATAAGTTGATCTTACACATATATCATCCTATTAGAAGTAGCTTAAGGGAATCATAGTGCTTCATTTGTATTAATTTGTTCTTTAGGCTTTATGTACGTGATAAATTGATTGAGGCATACATTGGTATCAATATAATCAGTCATGTTAGTCAGTAGTGTGGTTGTTTTTTTAATGAACTAAAACATGAGCACAGATAATGAAATCACATTTTTCACTGTCATTGAATTTAGATTTGTTTATTTACAGGTGAATTGTGGGAAAATATGACTGCAGGGAAAACTGCAAGACAAAACGAATGTAAAGAAAATGATTAAAAATAAATGTAGAATGTACCTCTGCAATCCTTACACAATGGAAATACTTTTTCTTTTAGCAATACAAAATACCTGTTAGCAGTCATACTTATGCATGCTCTTCTACGGTGGTTCAGAGTCTCCTTTCATCACAGTCACCATCTTTGCTTAGGAAGATTGTTCGCGTGCGTCGTAGCTCTTTGGTACCTAAATCCCCTCTGACATGCAAAGTAAGCAGACGCAGTCGCGTCATTGTGTTGCAGACACATTCCCACCTGGGCACCCATTTAAACCAGCCAGACGCCAATGCGGGTGACCGATTATAGGACTGGTCTTTTGTTCCTGGGTGCGCTTATTGTTGTTTCTGATTTTGTGTGTATGACCTTTGCCTGTGACCTGTTTAAGCCTGAATGCTGCCTGCCCCATCCCTCTGTCTTGTTTTCTGACCACGGCTATCTGCTGGCAGTCCTGTCCTTAGCTACATTACTAACTATTCTACTCATCTCTGGTGCTTCACCTACACACTTGTATACAGCAGTCCTAGGTGCCGCGACCTGGGCATAGCACTGCAGCCAAACCCTAACCTCATTGCGGGGGCTCTAGTAGAAGAAGACCGGGTATGCCTTAGACTCCGTGCCTGAGGTTCTGTCCATTATTAGTGCACTGTAGTGCAATCGCTCAGCTGCTACCTCCTACTACTCACTTTTGTACTAGTAATACATGCTGACAATCACAAATAAAACTGAAGTTGTCCTATATTACACCTTACAGAGGAGAGCAATTTATCTATTTAAAATAAATATATATATATGTATGCATATAAAAATGATTATTGCAATATTTGGTGATCCCTTTTTACCTTTTTTATTGCAGTAAATAAAGGTATCAACAGATATTGCAATACTCATTTATATATATATATATATATATATATA
>WMED01009646.1:0-16192 GCA_019650415.1 Pipa parva | reverse complement strand
CTGTAATCTCCTGCATTCCAACTTAATTTGTGCAGCCAAAAGGTCAACACACTGCTTAACCAATAGCAGTTAGGCAGCCTTTTCTTCTCGTGTCGCCTAACTTGGACGGGGGCGGGGACAAAATGTTAGCTCTCAGGAAAACTAATTAAGGGAAACAAACGGCATTAAACGTTTTTATAACTATTTGTGTCAGCAATTGCCTTAGTATAAAGGAGTTTTATATGTATGTTTGCAGTTATATCGGCACTATAGTAGATTGGTTACCATGACCTGGGCTGAACTGCTAAACATAAGAATATAGATGGGAAAACCTTGAACAGCACTTATGGGCCTTATCACTCCACCTGAAAAAAGTGCAAATTAGCATTTTAGTTAGGTTGAACTCTAGTTAAGCCATTTTCTATGTAATATGGATCCAGTTGCATCAAGTGTTGAGGCTTAACAACTAGCCCTTTGGTTGCAACATATAAAACATACATGATGTATGTATGTATAATTTTTATTAATAAGAAGCCACAAGTGTACGCAGCGCTGTACAGTTCAGCAATACAAATATAGTACAGACAGGGGAAAAGTACATTATACTTTGTACAATACAAGAAAAATATCACAAGGTTATAACCCTTTAAGTGCCAGGTTGTGGTTGACACAAGAGGTTGGAGGTCTCTGTCCCGTAGAGCTTACAGTCTAGGCATGATGAGTCAAGACTCCCTGAGCATTATTATGTGTAATTAGGAATGGAGATCCAAAGTCATTTAAAAAGATGTCCAGCAGTCTGCAACTCTGTAATGCTTTCTACTTGTTCTACCTGTTCATCTTAAGAGTACTCACTGAAAAGTCATTCTTGTCTTATTTATAAAGATGTGTGTGACAGATCTCTAAAATACCCATTGTTCAGTCAGTAAGAAAAAAAAACTAATGCCTATTAGTCTATAAATCTGTGATGTTTATCTCTCTATTCTGCAGAAAATGGATGGATAGCCAGTGCTTGCTAAAACCCATGCTTGAATATAGAGTTGGTCATCCAACGCTCTGGAGACTTTGAATGGCAGTTTGTACACTGTAGAGCCATTACTGTGTTAACTAATTATCATTAATGCTTCTTGTCCTGATCACTATACTTCTGGCTTCTGTGGTGATTGGTAATAATCAATGGTGTAGACATCTCCCACATTGGTTTTAGTAAGAGGTTTGGAGAGAAGCAGCAATGATGGCTATTTTGAAGGGAATATCCATATTCCACCTGAATCTAATTGAAACAGCTTCTTCAATGTTGCATTATTTAGAGCTGTGACTTAAACAAGTAGAGTAATGTAAAGGCAGTTAAGCTTTCTGTATAGTTCCTATGTATGGGACATTACCTATCAGCAGTTCATTGATTAACAACTTTGAGTGCATGGTAATTAAAAGAAAAAAAAGAGGAGCTAATGTAATAATATATCTATCCTAAAACTATTGATTGAGTACTTTCTTTCTGAGCAATTACAAATGATGTCACTATAGCCAGCCTACTAATGGAACGTATGATTCATTTCAACCTTAAAATGAAACGAAGTCATTCTGTTCTGGATAGAAGGATAGAGGCATTCTTCTCCTGTCACTACTTTATCCAAGGTTCATGAAATTGATTCAGAAGTGTTGTTTAGATTCATCATTTTTTTTTTGGTGATATTTTTAATGGGCCGACAATAAATAGATGATAACAGTGTATAAAGAGATTCTGAAAACCTCGCAGTTCTCTTCTTTATGAGGTTGCATGAAAAAAAAGGCCTTTGGGATTTGAACCTGTTCACTGTATTAAATCTGTAGGAAGAAAACATTCTCTTGTTGGCCTATTAAAACAGCCAAGCAAAGGATATTTTCTTCCTAGAAACATTATCAGTGCAGACCCTGTACAGCAGAAAAAAAGCAGAAAGATAAAACCCAGAGGACAAAAAAAGCAACAGCCCCAATTGTTAATTATTTAAGAGGGCTTTAGATTTCATAGTTACCTTAGACAGCTTTTTGTAACCAGTAAATGCAGAAGAAAATTAAATTGGATATAATAGTCACCTGTGGTGTAGGATACACCAACACGCTTTTTTTCAGGGTGACATGCAAAATGAGACGATACTTGTTAATAATTTCCAGCTCACCCAGTTCAGCGTGCGTTACGGAGTCATTACTTATAATTCGCAATTTCCTTATCTGCAGAAATATTCGCTGCCTTCCACAAAACTCACCCATCTCGAATGTAAACATAAGTAGCAATGTGCTTCTCTATGGAGCTTCTGCGATGAATAGACAGAGAGAGACTGAATTTGCTGATTGTCGTCTTTTCATTCATAACAATTAGGAGGAGTTTAAAGGGAAACAGAAGGACAAGTCATCATATTTGGTGTTGGTAAATATGGTCATTATGGTAGCTACATTATTAGATTGATTATGCTCATACTTATACAGTAAAGCTAAAAATATACACAAACAACCTTATTAAATGATGTCTTCTCCAAGGGACTCTATATAGATTTTATAAAATACAAAATGCTCACCTCTCTGATTTATATTATCTATATTACTGTATAGCTGAATACATGTTTGGTAAATAATTTTCTTACTTGACCTTTAATGTTTTGAAGCGATGACATAACTGTTTAGTCCATTGTCTGTCAAAGAATTCCTATCTGCGAGCCACGTATGGTTTCTATGTAACTGCTGTTAAAACGGTTTTACATACTGGCAGTGCCATATCAGAATTAAATTCATAATGAAACATCTCAAAAGAGCAGTTGCATCTTTTTCTTTAGAGTCTTAAAAATGACGCTCATTTTCGAAGTACTTGTTAGCTTCAAGTGTAATTAATCTCTGTTTCAATAAGTGTTTAGACATTTCGGTATATTTTTATGATTGGAATAAAATGGCTTCTGAATTGTCACACTGAGTCAGTAAAACACTGGTGGGCTGTCTCACCATCTTATAAGGTCTGACCAAGGATCGTCTGTTTGTTGAAAGTGGGTTCATGTGCGACATATGGCTGTTGCATTTCAATCAGGCCAAATTCAATTTTCAGCATTAATGCAGAATTAGTAGATGTAGGATTACCGGTACAGAAAAGCTAAAAACATGGTAGATTTTCGATGTAAGTAGAAGTGGAAATGAGTATTATATCCTTAAGTGAATGTGCTGTTGGATGAGGTTGGGGTAGACAGCTGTTTTTGTTAGGAATATATTTGTTCATTGTGATACTATTTCACTTGGATGTGCATTTAGCCTTTAACCGCTTTGAAACGTGATTTCTTCTCATAATTCACAGTCCGCATTAGCTGTTATAGAATGGATCTTCTTCCTTTTACAGGAAGGAAAGAAAAACTATAACCATTTTTTATCTGTTTTCTTATTTTCCTGCGAGAAGCATAATACAATAGTGGATTGATTCTGCATCTAGAAACAACTATAATAGAAACAACTATAATAACAGGATGTCATATTATTCAAAAATATCTACCTTCCATTTATATGTGACCATAGGTCCTTGATATGGCGGACTTTATTAATTAATAGGAGTATAAGCTTCTATACTCATTTAGCTTGTGCTGAAATAAAATAAAAGTCCATCAAATCCAATTACATTCCAGTAAAAAGAGTGCCTCTTGTAGCCGCATTAATGCTGGGTTGACACTAGCTGATTTTCAGCTGAGTTTTTTTAATTAGGCTCATTATTGTCAATAGTGCAAAACACAATAGCCTGTGTGAATTATGCCACAGGAAACAATGGAAACTGTTTCTCCAACTCAGCTGAAAATCAGTTTGTGTGAAAACAACCTAACAGATTAAAAAAGCCTGAATGCATTGTTAGGCCAGGTTCACAATGGCGTATTTCTGCACTGCGCATATATGCCGTGCTTAAAAAAAAAACTCGTGCTGCGATTCCTTATGGCACTTGCCTTCCTCCGTCCACACCAGTGCTGAACGCGAGTGCACGCACGCTGGAATTCTTCGTGTTGCGTATTTTCTGATTGTACAGACGCGATGCAAAGAACACTCTCACATAGGAGGAGCCACGAATGCTGAGTGAGTGTTCACACTGTGTCAGGTGAGTACAATAGAAAAGCGCATCCCGAATATACGCCGGCCTGAATTTGCTGACGTATTTTCGGAACGTGCATTTCTAAAAGTGCAGCGCAGAAATACGCCAGTGTGAACCTGACCTTAGAGTTAACAAGGGGTAAGGTTTATTTGATTGATTTAGTCACATTGTTTTACCAATCACCTTTCAATTTGAAGCCCTACTAAGATGTATGATTCAAAACATTTCTTCTGCTGACTTCAGATATCATATCTATCTCTGTCTTTTGATCGTGGCAATTTGGAGTGTATATAACTCATTGTTCTGATTTTTACTGAAGATGATCTTTTTCACTCATGTGTTGTTGTGAGCTATTGCTTTGTAAAAAAAATGACATTTGCATATATCAGATTCATTCATGTTAGTATTGCAGGATACATGTAAGCTACTTGCCCCTGCCAACAACTGTGAAGATTCCAATATTCTTAAGAAATAGCCAGATTAATTGGCAAAAGAACAGCCCCAAAACTGCTGAACTCTTCCAATATGATATTGTGTTGGCTGTAGAACCCTGTCTATAGTTTGCACTTTAGCTCTTATGTAGACAGACTACTTTTTGAGGCAGAAAATTGAAATATGGTGAGTGTAAACTACTTGCTGCCATCATTTATCTTGTGTTTTGGTGCATGGTTGAGACTCTTGGCTTTATTACTCCTTCAGGGGAATGTCTTTCTGATAGCAACTATTCTGGTAAGACTACTCCATGTTGGTGTTTATTCACTGCAAATGCAACTCATTATAGACTGACTTCTTTTGAGTTCTTTGCTGATAGAGTTCAGGAATCCTAAGAGTTCTTTGCTGATAGCAGTGATGGATTTGTAGAATTGTTAGAGGGAACAATTTGATACATCTGCTGCTCGCTTCACTTCGTTTTCATGGCCAGACACTCTACTTCTTTTGCTTAACCTTGGCCTTTAGTTTTTCTTTGTAAGAGCTTGCTCAGCACATTGAGATAACATAAAATGTCTGCTTGGAAGAAACCTTGCCGATGTAGAATGGCTACCCTCTACTTTACGCTTACTTTTGCCAATAGTTTTAGAGTTGATTATTTGAAGGTTAAACTAACACATCTGCCACACTTTGCAACTGCACAAAATGGGTAGTCAAGCCTGGGTCCAGCCTTGCTGTCACAGGAACCAGCCCACCTTGTGACACAGTAACAGATAAAAAAGCAAACTGGTTTAAAATCCATGATGAATTAAGACATGTATATTAAAGACAAAATTGGAGCAATTCTTGCTAAACTCTGGCAACTCATTTCTTGTAAAGGGAATATACCGCTGAGTTCTAAGAAATGCTTCTAATGATAAATAGAGAGAAATGATATTCCATCAGAATTACAGTTTTGTCTTGATAAATATAGTTACATAAACTTCACTATTTAACAGCATCCCTAGTGTTCAAAACTAGGTGTTGCTTTTTATTGAAGTCTTCAGTGGTAGCTGACTTCAGATTTACTTGACTGCAATAGGCTATTGTAGTTTTATGTACCTCCCCTTAGAGCGGCGCTCCAGTCCAATATGGTGCCATGATGCCAACCCATCCATTCTAGTGTTAAATTAAAAACCATCTTATCCTATCAGAGTTGGCAATAACCGACATAAAGTCACTTGCCACACCAATAAATATGGTATAATTAGGCAACCTTTCCACTAAACCAGGAATTTCTGCCTTCCCTTGAGTTTCTATACTGTCAGAAAATATTCTTTTAAGCTTGACTAAAAATGTTTCATTCATCATGTAGGGGGTGAATTCCTAAAGTTTTGACTTATTTCTATTCATGTGGCCGTTTATCAATGCTTTTTCGATATTTTTGTTTTTCTTCTGCTGACTTACATAGAACCGAAAAGAAATTAGCGATATCGGAAAAAAGATTGAAATTGATAAATACCGACCCATCAAAACTGGCACATTTTGTGGTATTTTCAATGTGGTTCACCTTCCATTGCAGATTGATATCAGCGTTCTTTTTCGACTATAAAACTACTTACTAGACCAACTCCATGAGGAATAATAGATCTCCGTACTTCTCAGTATTTTCTTTTTACAATGATGAAAGGTAACAAATGATAGAAAAGACAAAACTGTACTGCTTTAAATCAATGTAGGTAAAACAGGTTTTGCTTGAGCTGCCATCTTACATCCTAGCGTCCTCTATTTGGAATTGTCGGCGCATGCAAAAATCCCCATGTTGCTGTGCATGTTCTGCTGTTCTTTAGGAAGTTTGCTTATAATTTGGTTAAATGTAAAGGGGAACTATAAGCCAAGGTAATTTTTTATCTTCAGGTCAATGAACTGAACATGAGTAGCAGAAATGTACTAACCATTCCTATTTAAATATGCACAGTTTATTACTCTCTCACCCTGTTTAATCCCACACATTGCTTTTAATTTTTTCTCTGCTCTGTTGCAAGGTGTATGTCATATATGCACCAGGACCTACTAGTTCATTGTTAGACAATTGTTCACACACCTGTAGTGCATTATACATAATGTAAAACATAGATTGGCTGATGCTTATTTTTAAGGTCCATTTAAAAGAAAGCATTACACTTGGCTTGTGTCTATTCATGCAAAAGATTTTTTCATTACACGGAACTTGTACTTTTAGACAAATGGATCTTATGTAACATAAAACCACATTTGTGTGCGAATGTAAAAAGGCAAATATGACTGTAAAAATAAAAGGAAAATAACGCAATGGTGCTGTTACTTTACTAATAGCCCCTATAGTCCATCGTCATTAGGCAAGAAATATTCTCAGTATGAAATATAAATGAACTGATTATTCAATTATCCAGCACTTTACAGGCAATTGTATCTCAACAGAGACTAGAAAGCGTAATTCACTTATTGATGGACTAATTGATTTTATTGATTTGAGTTTTTTCCTGGTAAAAGGAAGTACTTACAGACGGATGCATGCTCTATGAATGCACATTGACTTTAATATTTGATCATTGTAATATAAGAGAATGGATCTACCCATTTATGTGTAGGTTTTACACAGGGGATTTTTCCAATCTGTTTTTGCTACTGTATTTGTATATATCAGATCCAACCTTACCCCTTAAGATATCAGGAGGAGCACCCCTAACTATTAATGTATTTTAGTCTAGCAATACTTTCATACATTGTGTGGCTAAAACCGACTAGTGTGTTTTGAGAGTTGAACGGTGGATTTTGGTACAATAAATTACTTTGAAAAGGTCTTTGGCTTTCTGCATTTATCTATGTAGATGTAGATTTTGTATTGCATTTTGTATTTTGCATTACTAACAGTCAAGTATTAAATACACAGACAATAGTCAGCGAGCATATTCCTATTGGCTTCCTGAACCTTTGTTGCTAGGTTCATCTATCTGATCAGTGACAAAGTATATGGTCCGGCTGTAGGAAGAGTGTTAATGCTACGAATGCAGCAATGAATTATCTCTGTATGAAATGGCATTTTCATTACAATCAATAATCATCCATCCTGCGTCAGGGTTACTAATAAAGCAGCACTCAGATTTTAGGGACAAGTGTTTCGACAGGAAAATCAGACAAGGGAAAATAAACGGTAAATGTCTGGGATATCTCCTTACATGTACAAAATGGAACACATTGGAGGTTTGATAGAAAATGGATCCTTAAAATCACCAGCTGAACTTAATCCATTAAATCATGTAAGGGAATGTAATTTACAGGATGTTAAGGAGAGTTAAAAGCATACTATACATATGACATGATTCTTCAACATCCCTGGATACTGTGCACCCCTGCTTATAACAAGGGTTTGGTTATATCCCAAGGCACCAGTTTGTAGGTACAAAGCAGCATGTTAAAAACAACCAATTTATTTCACTGTAGTTTTACAGCAGTGCTGCCGCCGTTACTAATTTTGACTGATTTAACTTTTAATTTGTAAAACAAATTTTACAGTATGCACATGGCATCCAGTTATTCTAAGCCAAAAAGCCCTCGTTCTCTGCATCATACATGAGACGGGGGGGTTATTCACTAATGTCCGAATTCGACTGTTGAATTGTAAAACAGCGGATTCCCATAGCAAATCTGCAACAATTTCCCCGTTGTAAAGTTGCAACAATTTTTTAAAAGTTACTATTGTGACAATTTTCCTATAATAAAGTCGCAACTGCAACAATATTATCATTCTAAAGATGTGACTGCGACAGTAGCAGCCTATTGCGACTGTCTTTAGCTGGTGAATGCACACCTATACGCAATAAACCAGACTTTAGTCAATAACCCCCTAGGTCTACATACATGACTGCCATAAAACTAAGAATCATAAAAATGTTTAGATTGTTTTCTTCTAAATGCAATTCTGGGATGTACACCTGGGCTAAAGTGTAACAAAGTGAGCTAAATTCAAACAGCATGCCCATCTTAACAAATGATGGGGGATATTTACTAAAGTCATTCCCTGCAATCCATTTTGCCTGTTTTTTGTTTTTTTTTGCATTTTTTACGCTGCATTTTCCTTTTCCCCTAGTTTATGTGATGTCAAAAAACACGTATCAGTACTGATAATAATCGATTAATATCGATGTATTAATACTGCTAAAACTTATATTAATACCCCTGAAATTGACATTACTTTTAATGGAGCCTTTTAACATTGATACCATTTGGCTAAAATAATGTTTTTTCTACCCAGAGTGCTTCCTGCCAACTAGGAAGTCTTCCACTTCCAGTAGGAACTTGTTATTGAGCTCCCCAAAATCAGGTCTAAAATAAAATCATGGAAGAATCTAATTGGAGGGGGTTTACATTGTCATGATAATGCTGACTTGAATTGCCCTTGTTGCCATGGGTGGCGCATGCAGTTTAAATAATGGTAAGTGGTGAGCTGATCACTAAAGAGTAATCACCTATGCTGATGCTCTGTATTTCCCCGGGTTTTATTATATTATAGAAGACAGGTCCACTGTCCTCTCTAGCCTCTGGTTTCATCTTAATAGCTGCAGCGAAAGTCAGAAAATGACCCAGGTGGTTATAGGTATATCAGCACTATCTCAGCTGCTTTACAGCTGTAAGCAATTCTAGAATGCATTGGTGCTACAGTTCAAAGGAACGCCATTGTTGTGTCAGCTATTAGCAGAGTTAAAGAGAAATATTCACACGCGTGAAGCAGAAACCATCAGGTGATAATTTATTTGACAGACCTGCTTGTAAAGACACCTCAGAATTATCCTGCCCTTGTTCTCTCTGTGGCATAGAGGCAATAATTGAAGATGGCATGCATTCCTCGTTGTCTTGGTAACCATTAAACAATGCGTAAAGAACAGTTATCATTTCAATGCACCTTTATTGCACCTTCAATACAATCGCTCGAAAAAGCAAATGATTAAAAAGAAATCCAGACAATTCAGATTTAAACCCTATCAAAGGACAAAAACAAAAAAATCCAGTTTGCAGAATTACTTAACCCATTTTCATAGTTTCTTGTTTTATCATCATGATGGCAGCAGGTGAAAATGCGAACAGTAACAAGGTCAGAAGGACAATAATGTTATTTTACTCGCCATTTGCCAATTGACTTTACCATTACCATTGTCTACGACACAACAGATTTCATTTTAATGTAAAAAAAAAAAAGAAAAAATCCATTTTAAACCGTAATAATTAAAAATAAACAGTTATATTTGATACTCCTATGCAAGGTAGAGAACTTTAATATATGTCCCACGATGGACAACATATAATATTCAGTTATTACGTGTAACCCAGGTGGAGAAAGGGTCCCCAATTACCGGGCTCATTAAGCTTCCATTTGAAGCAAATCATGATGCACTGCTAGTTCTCCTTGGGGAGATTGTTGAAATTCGTTCCAGGAACTGAAAGCACATAAGCCCAGAATCCTGGACCCTGTCTGCTAAATAGCTTGGGGGGTTATAGTTTCTCCTCTTTAGGATTTTAGATTTATATTGTGAAATGGTATCTTATATACTAATTATATTGATCCCCAGGAATCAGAAAGAATTTTAGGAAATATATCACAAAAAAGTTCAGGCTAATGAAAGCCATTGATTTCACGGGGCCGCTTGCTGTAGGATGCCTGTAGATGTAGTTTGTACTAATTCTTTTGCAGTAATAGTGAGTAAGTGTTCCATTATTAACTATAGGGTTTTGTTCTGGTGTTACTGTAAATAGTACATGCATTAGTCTGACCTGTAGATATTTCAATAATGAAATAACCCCCTTTCATTGCATTTGTTGAGTGTGTACAGCAGTGATTTTCAACTGGGGTTCCCCAAGGACAAGCCAGGGGTTCCGCAACAACTGCGGTTACTTATGTTAGCTGGGATATGGCCACAATCACTCTCACACAATACCCATGACAGCGATCTGGACCGTATACCGGCTAACCTGCCTACTTGCACGCAGTATGAACTACATAAAACTACAAAATTTCTTTAGGGGTTCCGCCAGAAATCTGATGACACAAAAGGTTTCCCCTGAAGAAAAAAAGGTTGAAAAACACTGGTGTACAGTATGCTTTTGTAAACACTGTGCTTAAACAAGACTATTTAGACTTAACCAATAGTAGATTTTCCCTTTTGTACTCCAGATCACACCTTCTTCTAGTCTCCTCTAATAAAAAGTATTCCGCTAATGTATATAGGCTAGGTCTGCTATTTTTAAAGTGATAATGTTTAACCAACAATATTTAAATTAAGTTGACCAGGTCTACAATTCAGTCATAAGATTTAATTTTCTACAAAGAAGGAAGAAATCAAACAATGAAACACCCAAAATGTTGTCATGTTCGTTGTTAAATTAGGGTGTGTGTGTGTGTGTGTTACGTATGCTGGATTAGCACATGCCCTGTGTTTCCATGATTTACAACATCTTACTTTGGTACCGTTCACACAAACCAAGGTAATGGATTTATTGACGATATGACAATGGAAAGGTAATATTATACATTGCCCTTTTGTGTAGCATAATACAAGTACAGTATAAACAATATACAGTTTATACAGAGTAATCTTAGGGAACCATACATTTGTATTTGAAGTTCTTCTGCTTTACAACCAGACTATCACCTTTGGTAGAATTTTAATTATTAATAGGGAACTTTAGGTATTTTGAGAGTAAAACATTCAAAAGTGTGTGGAATCCAGTTGGCTTCTAAGTATTTATTATGGCTTATTGTGTTCTATCTGATGATATTTGCCAGTTACTGGCTACTCAAGCCTAATTAGAGTTGTATCATTAATGCTGTTTAGCAAGATCCAGGGTCTATGTTGTAACTTTTCCAAGGCTAATATCAGTGCCTGCCAGTATGATTCAGATGTCCCAAACAGAGGGTCTCGTTTATTCATTCCCTTTTACATCTGTTATAATATTTCTGGAAATGTTACGAGGATTGTAAAACTGCTTTTTTAATTTTATGGCCTATTCTATTCTAGGCAAAACTGGTATGTGATTTTTGCAGTTCACTTTCATAGTCTGGCAGGACCAGTTTAATAAATTTTCAATTCATTTAGAGTATGTATTTATAGAATGGCTTTAGAAGGTTTTAATCATCATCCTTTAAAGGGAGATTAAACTCTAAAAAAAAATGTTTTTTTAAACACTAAACCTAATATTCTCCCAGTGTCTACCATATATTTAATAAGGAAGCTCATTTAAAGTTGAGTAGATTTCCATATACTTGGGATCAGTTGATGTTTAGTTGATGGGTACAAGTTGTTCACCACAGTCATAAAAGGTTCTAGATTTTACTGTTTATCAAATAACCAAATAACTAATCAGAAAGCAAATGATATAATATGACACTTTCTATAACCAGATAAAGGTCAAATACCAGTTTTAATAGGTCTGTGCTCCCATTGGATGAAAACATTTATATGGAAATAGCCTATGACAAAAAAGATAAATATTATATTAAAGATGTCATCCTGATAATTTTCAGCTTTTGTTTATGTTTGAAATGCATTTTATGAATAGATAAACATGTTATTTTTTTATGATAGTTATGCGCTAGAGAACACTACTGCATTGTACTCTATAGACAATATATCATCTTACAAACAGTATAGAAGATCACACATCAAAATAAATGCAATAATGTATATAAATAAGGTTAATTTGTGCAAAATTATTTACACCTCTGTTATTTACTTAAAGAATTCCTTTTAAGAAAAAGCTAAGATTAGTTAACACTTCAATGTATATAATACATTTGTTTTCAAATGTCACGTCCCTAAAACTTTAATTTTCCGCATGCAGAAATGCTGCTTTTGCTTATCCTTCAAAGCGCGGCGCATTTAATGTAAAATCTTCATCCATCAGTCCAAAACAAACATGAATCAAACATTATGGAATGCTCAGAATTCATTGATCTAAGGAGCATGATGAGCAATCACGGCAAAATGAGAACAAACACTGTAAAGTTTGATTTTTCGTTTGCTGACATTTTATCAGGAACATTGCCCGTGTCTAGACATCAAGGTCAGAAAAATAAGAGAAAACCTTTAATTGCTCGATAGCACTGGGCAGTGGCACTGTAGAAGACTGCAGCAATCTTTCAGTTTATTCCATTCTTTGCTCCTGGGGAGGGATGGGGGGGGGGGGGACATAGTTAATACTTACCTGGTTCAGTTATTTATTTGGGATTCTTTTTTTTCTGAGAATAATAAATATTTATCTCTATTAGATATAATTATATAATAATTGTATATATACAGTATTTGTATAGTTTTTTTTAAGGGTAATTAATTAGATGGTATAGAAAAGATGGCCACAGTAAGTTATGCTCTGTGTATTGAACAGTCCAGGCTTATTAATAAAAAGTAATGTGTGTTGTAAAGGCATAATACATTTTTTTTCTAATATACTTAGTCAGTCTTTTATGTGAGTAAAGGAATTAATTATTCCATCTGTGTAGCAGTACACAGCTCCTTATGTGTTTACTTCCTGGTTGGATTCGTGTGTCACTGACACAATGGCGGCTCAGGAAGATCAAAATTAATAGTTAATGAATTACCATGGGCAGTTACAGTACTTACAGCTAATGGTGTATGCTGCCAGTAGCAAGCGCTGAAATTGAGCATGAGAGAGAGACCAAATCCATATAAAAAGAAAGTCAATGTTTCAGTCCTTTCTTTAACAATTGCTTTTGCTGGGTTAACTACACCTTTCAGAGTTAAAAAAACCAAAAAAAAAACCAAGGTGGATGACGGCTTAAAGGTTCTGATTGGTTATTTAGCATTATCCAGCCTGTCAGTCAATTCCTTAACTCTGAACAGGAAGTGGCTGAGAGAGGGGAGGAGCTTCAGTAACAAACTGGTGCTAAAGTGTGAAGGGTGGAAAAAAATAAATAATTTATATGACAGAAAGCATTTATTTAACTTTTATTTAACAGTACCAAACTGACTGCAAATAACCGTTGGTGCCTAAACTGTTCCTTTAAAGATTAGACAGATGGAAGGAACCAGTTCTATAACATGTCACGTTCCTTATTCTCAGTGACCCAGGTCTAAATTATTTAAAAGGCCTATTGCATTCATTGTTAGGGTGCAGAGTTTACAAGCACAGACAGTGGGTCGGGCAGATAATAAATGTGAGACTAGTCTTAATATTAATAGGGAGAGTGGGGGTCTGTGCCTGTGGTCTAGAGGAAGTGACTATCTTGCTAATAAATGGAATACTTGTTTAACTGGGTGGTCAGATGTTGATAAAGCAGCCTGTTTCCAGGTTTTCTTACTCAGTGCCAAATTATTCTAAATTGGCCATGTCGGGTTTAGGATTTTATTAATGGAAATATTTGAAAATGCTTTATTCTTCTGATGTCTGCACACATTGGTTGATTAAAGATTTGCTTTACCTACTGTACAAATTGGAGTCAATTAGAGTAATCTTTGGCACATAAAGGCAAAATAATTAAAGATAAAACCTGAGGTATTTTTGAATGCTACACTGTATGGACTGCTGGTAATTATGGTTCTTTATTTTACCTACACCAGCTACTCAGCGTTCAATGGAAAGGCAGCTGCAAGCTATTGCCTATAATTATATGTGGCCAGATGAGCCTATGGAATCATTACAGAAAGTGCTCCCTGAGGGTGAGTGGGATGGGAGGAACACAAGGAATCTGTAGGAAACGAATCTTACGCATTTAACCCTTTGGGGAAGTAAACATGTAGTTGTGCATATTTAACAGTTTATCAGTGTTTGAACTTATTTGTGCTTTTCTCATCGGCAAAGAATTGTCCAAAATGTTGCATTATTTCTGCAGCAGATTGAAAGAACAGAAACTCTAAAAAAATTCAAATGCCTCAGATGCATGTACAGTTACTATATATTTATGCTTCCAAAAAATGTTAAAGGAGAACTACTGGTGTAAAACATTGTTAACTAATTGTGACCACTAGCAGTAGACTTAAATTGGGCGAAACGTATTAAAATAAAAAATATCCATATCGTGATATCGGCCAATTTTACCAATATCGCGATATCGATATTATGGATATCGGCCATTTTTCGATATCGCGATATCGAAATTTGATCGAAATCTGCTAGCCTGATCATTTCTATGGAAAAATCCATAATATCGTTAAAATTCGATATCATAATATTTTCACAATATCGATATCGCGATATTGATACCAGTGGTAATATCGATATCGTGATATCTGTAAAATTTGGCCGATATGGGTAATATCGATATCGCGAAAATGTCGCAATATCGATATTTACTATTTTAAGAAATTTCGCCTAAGAGTGCTGCTGCAGGATCAAGTTTATTTACAGGATCCTGTGCACAGAATCGTTCCTCGAACTCCCCAATACAGCCCTTTATAAGTGACATAGACCATCACAAAGTACCCACCCTTCCTAACACCCACTGAAGCACATGCGCAGATCTAAAAATGTTACTTTTAGTGTTCACAATTAGTTAAGTATATTTTATTACTATAGTTCTCCTTTCAATATCTGTAATGGATGATATTTATCTATTTAGCTTCAACATTGGGCTTTCAGGTACACTTCCTGAATATGTACTAGCACTATAGAAAACAATTGGATAGGGCGAGTTCTGTTTACCAATTGGCTGCTGTCAGTAAAGATAAAAAACAGAAAAAAAAGTTCAATTCAAACGATAATATTTTTTTTACAAATGCTGCATTTGATTAACTGCCATGCTAATCCAAATGGAAATTTTATTTTACTGGTGTTATTAGACACTGACTTTTAGGAATTGTATTTGGAAGAGCATTTTTTTTTTCAATCATACACTGATATTGACCTGTGGCAGGGGAGGCAACTTACATTCATCCATCACTTTAATAAGTTTATTTACTGCTCACTAGATTGGATATTCCCTTTATTGATAATGATCCTGATTTCCACAGTAAACACTGTGATCTTTTCAATAGAAGAATGTTCCTTTTGTCTTTTTTCTCTATTATTCCATAGCAGTTCTAATAGCCCTCCCTTCACTGTTATACTAGTAGATGGTCCTAACTCCCACACTGGTCTGGTCAGTACCTATAGGGGCAGGTTTAGTGGAGCGGAAGTTAAGACCATCTTGTAGTATAATCCATTTAAAAAAAATAATTTTTTTTTTCTATTTATGCCCTTTCGTATTAACTTTTTGATTTTAACTATTTAATAATAAAATATTGAACTTTTAATTAGGAGTGCAGGTAATTTAATATGCTCTGTCTCAGGCTTTCCTGTGGTTTTTCTCTTTTCTGGACTGGTTACCTTGCACCCACTATACCTTATCTGGGGATAGAATAGCAGAGTTCATTTCCTCTTTCATATTTGTAACAGTGGATTCCCATAGCAAATCTGCGACTGTGACAATTCTCCCTTTGTAAAGGCGTGACTGCGAAAATGTTAAAATTGCAGCTGCAACAATCTTTCTATAGTAAAAATTCATTATAAAGACGCAACTGCAACAGTGGAAGTCTATTGCGACTGTCTTTATCTGGCAAATTCACACCTTTATGTGACAATTCAAACTTTAAAGGAACGGTCTGGGCAAAATTGAAAAAAATGCATGTTTTAGTAAATACAAATTACTAACTTTTATTAAATGCATTTTATTTTCAATTTTGCCCCTAA
>WMED01009645.1:0-16192 GCA_019650415.1 Pipa parva | reverse complement strand
AGACTCCGCGCCTTAGCGTCTGGGTACCTTTATGGACATTACGGTAGCCGCCTCCTTCTCTTAGATGTATTGGGACTAATCCTAACACTAAGTCCCTTGCATAATAATTGACTATATTGATATCAAAGGGCTCATTGACATTAATGTTAATTGTAGAAGTATTACTGCATCGATATTTACCAATATCGATTTTTATCTGTATCGATGCATTTTTTAAAAATTTCATAAAGGAGGGGGAAAGGAAGATGCAGTGTAAAAAAATGGGGAAAAATGGGCAGAAACAGTGCAAAACGGAGAGTTTAGTAACTATGACCCACACATTGCTAAGTGTCTCCAAGAGTAGATAATAGTGTATGGAGCTGCATGTAATATGTGTTTAGAAGACATTATACTCCGTTCTTTAACACATTCTGTTCCAACACTACTGTAGGCAAATATATCTGTGCTTGACAAAAGAAAACAAAACATTCCTTGCTTGTATCATACATTATACAGTGCCATATACTGTATAGTAGAAGTGGAATATTGTATATATTGTTAACTTGGAGGCACAATGCAACGTGTTCATCTTAATGAAGAAATTATTTTGTTTTCCAGCACAATAAATCACTAACAGTAATATATATACTGTATATTATTGAGAAGCTTACTGATCTTTGCCAAGTCAAATCTCTTCCTATAAAACAAATCTGGGCAGCACTTAATTCAACACAGAAAGCAAGACAAATGGATCGATCCAGATGTCAATAACTATTACAGACATATTTTTATTACATATAACCTTTGAATTTTTTAATAGTATTAAAACAAACTTGATCTTCTTCTTTTGACATTACCGCGCGCTGCTGTCATTTTATGATTGATCACATGGGGCCATACCAAAACTAAAGAAACACTGAACATTTGAGCCAGTTGCCTTTGGTCAATGGTGGAATGATATGAAAGAAGAGTAAAAACTCTCAATTATTTCATGTTCAGCCACATATAATATTGAAAAAAATGTATTAATAACAGATTCTAGTTAAATTTCAAAATTTGACAGGTAACATGTTATTCTATTTCTGTGTTTCTTCTGTGGCCTTATACTAAATCAATATGGTAAGTATTTTTATATTCTGCATTAAAACATGGTTGGGAAACTCCCAATAAAATCCATTAGCAAAAGCCACACTCTTGGCTTTCCCTGGAGAAATATACACTTGGGATCGCGCATGCATAAGCACTTTTCTTTTTCTACACACACAGGAAGCACTTAAAAAGTAAGCAGTGATGATGCAGGAATGACATCTAGACTCATTATGAGCTTACATGAAATTTGGGGAAGGAGGGGGGGGGGGCTTCTAAAGGGACAATAAACTGCATAATAACCATTTGAATTGTCCATTATCTGTTTGGAAAAAGTATTTTTGTCATCCAGATTAGTGTTTTAGTAGTCTAATACTTTGCAAGACAGCCTATTTGACTGGAAGTCTGCCTGTTTGCCAAAGCAGGATCAATTATACTGTGTTTTTACACATACTGAATGCCTGTCACCTTCAGTCTATTCTTAATACTGGAGATGGACTTTAATTTACTTACTTAATTTGTAAGAGATGAAACATTTGTGATGAAAATTCTGTGATGTGTGCCAATTAACAGCTTCTGCCATCACAAAACAAAATGTAATAAACACATCCTTAATAATAACTATTTTCAACTAGAGAGATCACTTTACCCCTCTAGACAAGACTATACTATGTATTTTGTTTTGGTGTTACTGCAATGCAGTTAAAACCACAAGAAAATCTTGAGAAAAATCCATGCTATTGCCCTGACTAGTTTAGATTACTGTTAACCTTATTAAAATATCAGGAGCCAAGCTTCAGTTACAAATAGTGGAGACTTAGGGGGTTATTCACTAAGGTGCGAATTCGACTGTCGAATTCGCAAGCAGTGTATTCCCATAGTAAATCCGCTACAATTTCCCCATTGTAAAGTCGCGACAATTTTTTAATGTTAAGATTGCGACAATTTAACCATAATAAAGTCGCGACTGCTACAATATTCTCATTATAAAGACGCGACTGTGACAGTAGCAGTCTTTATCTGGCGAATTCGCACCAATACGCACCAATTCGGACTTTAGTGAATAACCCCCTTAGGGGGGAATTCAGCAAGCTCCGAAGTGAGGCACGTAGTGTTTGCATCATTTCGGAACAACTGAAATGCACATGCTGATGTCCTGCATGCGGACATCAGCACGCGCATTAAAGGGATTCCCCTCCCAGCAAGAGCACTCGAGTCTCCTCGCCGGGAGGGGAATCCCTTTAATGCATGTCATGTGTTCCGAAGTGATGCGAACACTACGCGCCTCACTTCGGAGCTTGCTGAATTCCCCCCTTAAATTCTGCATCTTGCATGCAAAAGTAAGCCCCTTTATCTCACAGAAATGAATGGCATGTTGTGTGCACTATTTGTAGTAAATGTTGTATTTCTATCTCTTAGAATTAAATATATCCATGGAAAGGTAGCCATACAGTATAGCTACCTTTCCATGTATATATATACAATAAAAAAAGTTTCTCACAGCAAGTATAGCACGATGCAAATCTCACAATACTTACCGGAAGAAACTTCAAAGTGTTCTCCCGAGTTATTAAATTCAGAAAAGCGCAAACGGCTTTTCCGACTTTAATAAATTTCGCTATTATAGTCTTGCTTGTGCTGATTTTGTGAAAACAGAGAAACAGGCTCTAGGTACACTATATAGTGCCTCTATTGGTGACCTAGTCCTTTGAAAACCCCTTTGTGTTTCGAGGAAAGATCCCTGAGAGTAAGACTGAGCACCTTTTCAGAAATCACAAACTTGGGAACCCTGACAGTATGATCGAGCCTCTGAACCCGGAAGTTCCCTGACACAGGGAGTGAATTTGAACTGCTGAAAAGCTGAATATATCATGCAATTAGCTAATTCATACTTATAGCTTGACAAAGAATCTTGGGCTCAATGTATTATAACAGAATATCCTGTGCTTCCTCTGGTAATCTCTCTTTAGCTATGACTTCTTATGAAAATATGTAAAGCTTGATCTTCCTAAGCTTGAACAGGAACATATTTAACAATGCTGACTCCAGTTTTCAAGCATTGCTGAGGTTTAAAGGCAACAGGGTCTCACATAGTGCATACATTACTCCTATTTATTTGTGAAGCTACATTAAAGTTAGAGTTGTATTGATGACGGGACTGACATTGATCCAGCTAATTGCAGGTAGCAGCAATTGTTAGCCTCTTGCAGGCAACAGAGGCGCACTCCACTCTCTTTCTCTGATTCTCTTTCATGGGTATAATATCCATCTATTTAAAGGACCTGGTGTGGACACCACTTCCTTATATTGAATACATTCCTCCTCTCTCTTTGGATGTTTTCTGCTGCAATAAGATAACTGCCCCATCTGTCTGCAACCTGGATTATAGTGGGACAAAACTTGTCTGTAACTTAGCAAAATAGCTATTTTAGCACAAATAAAAATAATTTAGGTAAAATGCGTCGTCATTATGCACATTTAGCCTGGTATCTCCCTACGATACCAATAAACAATAAGAAAATGAGGGTAGCCTCCACACTGATAGATATTTGGCATTTCTATTTTTTAATAATATAGTTTAGCATTTAATTCTACGTAATTTAATTACAACAGCTACGGTGCAAGATACGGTTTCAATTTACATTATTTGACCATTGCTCCTATAAACACTTACATGAGTAGCTCATAATGACTTTTTATTGTTTGATCATAGCACTTAACAACTATTGTATTTCCATCAACATGTATATATCTCAAATCTGAACACCATTATGAGTCAGCATTAGCTGTATTTATTCAGCAATACCTGTGTGTTTACCTGTTGCTTGGGATTATGTTTAATTCAAGTTTTTGCTGTTTATTTCATAAGTAGATGCACCAGAGCAAACATGTAGCAAATAATATATAGGGTAAAAGAAAAACAGTAGCAAAGTCATATAATTACAAGTATAGACAAGGGAGTATTACAAGTGTCTCACACTCAACTCTTCTTTGCCCCAAAATGTGCTCTCTTTTCCCTTTCAGCTCTCCAACATAAAACTGGTCACATGTGCCAGACATTTTATGATATATATTGAGTTTACTGTTCCCTGATCCCCACTAATAACTCACACACATATAGTATTTAACACAAGCACAAATACCTACACATACACACACAAGTGCACATACTATTTTTAAGGATATTAATAGTCAAAAAGAAGGTCCATGATTGTATAAAAGCGTAAGGCCACAGGCCTTCGTCACGGTCATGGTCGGGTCAGGATAGAATCAGAAGTTTGCACCAAGTCCCTCATGGGAAAATACAGCAAAAGGTTTTTAATTTTAAATTCTCAGACAAAAAAGTGGGAGATGGTTGCTTTAATATATAAACGGCTAGTTCTGATGTCAGAAATAGGCAATGTAAGTTTATAACTTTACTGGAATTTTCATGTAAAATCCAGTGTTTCTGTTTAATATAGAAGAAGACGGGAATATCCTGTATCATAATACCTTTACCATCATTTGATTGCAAGACAGAAAAAAAAAATGCATACTTATGCTATTTCTGTACTATAAACGCATCAACTCTTTACACTTAATCAGTAGTATATACAGTGATCCAGTTATGGAAATTTTAAGCGGGCAATCTACTTTATAAGTAATGCACACCAAAAAAAGGTGTATTGCTAAGCAGAATCAGAAAAGTAATGCTTGGCAGAATCAGAACTGTATTATTACAAATGGAGTTGAATATAGAAAGACATCTGGCACAAGATCTGCTGGACACTGAAAAGGTTGCTGTGCCACATGATACATTGAAAATTGCCCTATCTGCATCTCAGCAATAACTACTTTTCATATGTATGTTATAATATAAACATACTTCGCCTGACTAGATGGATAAGTAATAAAACAATCACATGCATTTTGGAATGGATTTCTAACATAGCTGATCCAGTCCGTGGCAACTGATATATAGTGTATTGGGGTTGTTATCCTTATGAAGAAATTAAAGTGGATATGAAGTACATTGCATCCTTCTGAGACACGCATATCTCAGTTACCTAGGCAAATGTTCTTCTCAGCTTCTGACCCAGAAGAAGTGGTCCAGACTATGCTTGTTAGTAATTAGCAAAAAGCTTTTTTGCTCTGCCAGTAAATCCATATCAAAATTAATGACATTTAAATGTGATGCTGGAAAAAAAATTGATAAAGATGCAAAAAAAGTCTTTTACTAGATTTGAAGATACTTGGCCAAGAACAAGTTGTTTTCTAGTTGTTTTTTGTGGATAGAAAGTCAGAGTTTTTGCTGTGTAACTGACACTGAAGAAAGTGGGAAGACAATTCCACCATGTGAATAGGAAAAAGGCACTTGTTTGGATATACAACACTGCAACTTTGAAGGGTGAAATTTATTTAAAAATGTATTAAAAATCAGTAAAAAATGGGTTTTTACCGATATCGCGATATTGAAATTTTACGGAATTTTACCGTGCTTTGGACGAAATTCGATATTGGTAGTATCGATGTTGGTAAAATTCTGATATTGCAATATCCGTAAAAACCTGTTCGATATCGCGATATCGATGCTATTGCTTTTAATAAATTTCGCCCAAAAAACAGAAATGTAGACTTCTTTTATGATAAACAAGTGATGCAATAGACATAATATAGTCAGAATATCATGTATTTCAATAGTATTAAGTGGTATTAAAAGTCTTACATTCACTATGTTACATTCATAAATCGGTTAGCCAAAACAGTATAGAACACATGTTAGCCTATAAGACACAAGTAAACATTAAATCTCACAGTAAAATTATTGCATGGTCAAGCCTTTTGCTATCCCGCAGTGCATTTCTTAAATCAGTGAATGAGTGAAAGCATTTAACACACTTACTGATGAATTAACTGGGTTCTTGTACCCTGTTCAGACAAGATAATTACTAAAATGGTGCTGCGGAGGAAATAAACGAAAGAAAAGGGAGTGAATGTACTGACATGGCCCGTTGTATGAAATAATTAGAGTGGATGCTGCCTCTGTCAGTATTCAGAAGAGTGAAAAAAGAAACATGAACGCAATTCAATCTCACTAATTGCTCTGCAGATTTTTCAGCTCAAGTCTGCCTAGTAGGTTAATGGCAGGGCTGTCTGTACCTTTATAACTGGGATGTCTGTATTGACAAGAATTAATGATCTGAAGCAGATCTGCTTTTTGGGGAACGTCTGGCTGAACCATTCCATTAGAAATACTAATCAGATAAAGTATCACTAATGGATGCCCTATCATCTGCAGGGTTCAAATGATTCCACTCAGTATTGGTGCTATTTTGTATCTCTCTGACTAAATAAGAATAGTGTTGCAATAAATCCAAAATTTAGTAAAACATACTAATTAGATTGCCAGACTGCTCAATTCAAAATGCTTAAAAAAATACATGCAGTAGGGCCTCATAGCCTCACGCATTTATAATACTTTCATGCTACTGAGTCGTATTCAGTTTTCTATTTCTATGGACTATGTTTTAATAGCAAAATGTTAAAAGTGCATAGGTTATTAGGCAGTGCGGCATTTTATCTTGAAGTTCAAAAGAAACACAAATAAGCACATATTTATTTCCATAATTTATCCTATATTTATAGTTTCTGCCACAAAAAGTTATGGAGTTGCATATGTAAAACTTGCAATTTTTTAACATTTCACATACTTCAGTCATTGATTCTTAAGGGGGTAATTCAGCATAGTGCGAACTTACCACCGATCCTTCGCATCAGCTCGCAGAGACTCTGTTACGCGCTCTCTGATGTCCTACACGCGGACATCAGCGAATGCTTTAAAGGTATTCCAGTCTTGGCGAGACCACTTGAGTCGCATCGCGAGACTGGAATACCTTTAAAGCGTTCTTTGAAGTCTACGTATAGGATATCAGCGAGCGTGTAACAGTCTCTGCGAGCTGATGCAAAGGATTGGGAGGTAACTTCGCACTATGCTGAATTACCCCCCTTAGTGACCAAACACTATCAATGTGATTTACATCTATTTTGTTACGGGTCCCTATAAATTTCACTAGAAGGAAAGGTGCAGCTGCATGTAGCCATTTCAACCTCTTCTGTAGAATAATCACATTCCTGTGCTTTTATTTCAGTGGCCAATCACAGAAGAAGAAATGAGTGTAGTGGTGCACACCAATTTACTTCCTTAAAGGTGGTGAAAAATTCTTGGATGTTAGGCAAAACATCACCATGTATATAGAATTTTGTAAAGAAGAATATGCACACACAATATAAATTATGATGTGTAACCTTGTTTTGATCATAGGTGAGAGATACAGGTGCTGCCTGACAAAGGGAGGTTATGACCTCTGAAACATAGCAGCACCTGTAACTCACACCTATGGTCACATAAACAAGGTTACATACCATAATTTATATTAAGTGTGTACATATTCATCTTTACAAAATTGCAATCACAGAAACCTGTGAGTTTCAAACGATTATTTTTCCTACTTAAATAAATGTTGGTCCGATAAAGGGTAGCACAGCTGTCACCATCACTGGGATCTGTGATTATATTTTTGTTATACAGAAAGACTAGACCTCAGTGTGAGATATGGCAAAGACAAGGTAACCACAACCTTCTTCCATTGAACTGAATGGTATTCTAAGTTAACTGTAAGGGCAGGATTGCTTCTACATGTCTGTTCTAGTTGTACCTAGCCTAGACCATATCTTTCATGCCTTTACAGGCTGTTTCCAAAGCATAACGATACAATAGACATATATCAAATAGCAATCTGAAATCATAGCATAGAAATCTAATCGTGTATGTCCTGTAAAAGGCTAAACCTGCTAGAATTTCATTCCTTAGGTTCTGTGTTCTGATAATGAATGACTGCCTGTCTGTTATATCCCATTGATTGATGATCATTAAATCCTTAAGATGTGGCCTCCAGTTTTATCCTCCAGTAAAGTAAATGCATAGAATAAACAGAGAGTAACAATAGATGACATACTCTGGGTGCACTCATTAGTTATCTACCATACCCTCAGTAGAACAAGGTAGAACTGCACTCTAATGAAATACTATATATCTAGTGGAGATCATTTTTTTATATCCTTCTCCACTAATATAAATTGAAGAATGAGGCACCCTGCTAATTAAGCTGATCACAATTATTTCCCTATAATTGAATGAAACTATGAAAAGCATTGTACTGCAGTTTTGTACCATGTGAAAGGGATATTACCATCTCCAGTTCTTCTATTTTTAATGCAATTTTATTTCTAGAATGTTGATCAAAGATTAGCATTTTTTATAAAATGACCATTTTTTTGTTATTTTGCCATTGCACTTTTTTTTTTTTTTTATCTCGGACATTCTGCTGATAAGGTCACCATAGACTATAAAAAAACTAGTTGGTGCCATATCTGTTAAAATAAAAGCCTGTATCGCACTAACAAAGCAAGACAGTCTGCTATGTTGGTAAAGAAGCAGACAAATCATCCCTTGTTCAAGCACAGAAAGTGCTATTACTTCATCATAATTAAAAAAAATATTTTCTGTGCTAGTCAACACTTCTTAGTAGACATTGTTTTAAGGAACAAGCTGGTAACAGTTTCCCTTTGTGAGTTCCATTGTGAGAGTTGTTTTTGCACAGTTACACACTTCATCATTTTTACAAATCTCAGTGATAACAGAAAGAAATAGCTGCCACATTCTTATTACAAAGAAAAAGAAGAAATCGTAATAAAGTACGCACTCTACTGAGTGTGAAAAAATGTACTGAATTTTATTTCATGTATCAATGAATAAATAAATTTTAAAAAGTGACATATAAAACTTAATGGATTTAAAAACAATTAAAAAGGTAGAAAACCTCCTCAATCAGGCACTCATACCCTCAAAATCCAATCAGTGGCAGTATATAATAATAGTAGTGATTCGGTAGCCACTATCTAAGATATAAATATAACATAGTAAATGCAGAGTTAAATAATCATCATGTTGCAACAAGACAAAAAATGGACTTACAACCATATGAGTAGAAGGGCACATTTTTTCACACTCATTAGCATGCGTACTTTAATAGGATTCCTTCTTTTTCTTTGTATCTACTTAAATCCTAGAACAGCACCTGTTTATTTATATTCTACATATTCTACAGGTGTGCACCCTCCATTTTCCAGTTTGTACATTCTTATTACAAATCCTTAGCCTGTGAGTAAATACAGGGGCGGTCCTAGCCCTATTGGCGCCCTGGCCCTCTCCCCCCCCTCGCACTACCACCCTGCCCAGCGCCCCCCACTCACCTCCAACAGCATTCCAGTGACGCACCTCCTCTGATGAGGTAAATTGAATGCTACAGCACTACTTAGATGTTCGGGTCTTGCTGGCAGTTGCCGAATACAGCTGACAAGACCCGAAGGAGCAAGGAGCGCCATAGCATTCAACTTACCTCATTAGAGGAGGTGCATCGCTGGAACGCTGTTGGAGGTGAGTGGGCGGCACGGAGCAGGGGAGTATCGCGGGGCAGGGGGGAGGGCAAGTTTAGCGATGGGCGATGTGGGCGACAGTGCCCCTCAAATAGATTGCGCCCTGGGCTGTCGCGCACATCACCCATCGGTAGAACCGGCCCTGAGTAAATAAGTGCTGTTCCACAGAAAGTCATTACAGGAACTAAGGGCCTGATTGACTAAAGGATGAATTCATCTGTCGAATTCACCTCGCTAAAATTAGAGTTGCATCTCCAAAATGGTTGCAAATTCACCTCTCATTATTGACTAAGCAGATAATAGACTAGTCAAACAAATGGACAGAGGCAACTGCTGTCGGATGCATCGTGTGGTATAGTCAGATAGAAGTAAAATGCGGAGCCCTGCCTCGGCCCCACAATTCACCACTTTGATGTGGCAAAGTCAAATGGGTGCATTTGGGGAAGTACAGCTAGACGCATTCACTCCCTCATTACACTCCGCTGCTTACTCAATAGTAGAAGTACCAGTGCATGTGCACCCAAAGTGATGGGAAGTGCTCTGTAAGATCATGACTATTGTAGTTGCCCGAATTGGTCATATATACGCCACATTGCAGAGTTTGCAAAATACGTGAACATGGGGAAGTGGCAAATAGGTGCAAATTCAGAGCTTTACATGATTATTTGGCCTTTACACAAAAAGCATAGAAACCATTCAGAGAAACTGAACAAGGACACTGCACAATCCTGTATATTGCTAGATACAGTTTGTACTCACCAATGTTGGAAACTCTGTGTGCTCAGAAGAGTAAACGTCCCACACGTCAAAAGCAGAGTATAAAACAAAAGATTCTCTCTGGGACCCCAGTGTTCCTTAAAGGAATAGTTTGCTGCTGTAGTTACCTAAAAACAACTAGCTTCCTGCTGTAGTAAATACTGTAGTAAAGCATTTAACATAAATAGGGTTGCTTATTTTTTAAACCATTGCAATTTTTTTTATAAGTTCCGTTATAAAGCACTTTTACTCCAAAGTAAATTTCTTCCTGAATGATAGATGTGTAGGAGGCTTTACCTCTAACTGATGTATTACTAATCAAATCAAAGTTCAGTGCACTTTCCTGATGCACGCTCTAGGTAAACATTGGGAATGCAAACTGAACTGTGTGATCGTTTAATAGGACGTGTAGATCAGCAGTAAGCAGTATTGTGTGTTTGCTGATGTGAGCCTAGCTAGTGTGCACCAGCAGATATGTGCTTCTCTGTAAGCACTGAATTTTGAACAGAGTGACACACTGTAGAGTTGCCATCAAAATGTTAACAGTGCAGAGCGGCTTAGGTTAGAAAAAGGAAGTACCTGTTAGCAAGACTACTGAGGTCTGTAAACAAGTAAAAAAAAAAAAGAAGCCTAATAAACTATATTAGATTTAGGGTTTATTATGAACATTGAGTGGGGTTATTCGAATTATTGCGTATAGTTGTGAATTCACCAGATAAAGACAGTCGCAATAGGCTGCTACTGTCACGGTCGCATCTTTATAATGAGAATATTGTCGCAGTTGCGACTTTATTATGGGAAAATTGTCGCAATCTTAACGTTAAAAAATTGTCGTGACTTTACAATGGGGAAATTGTAGCTGATTTGCTATGGGAATCCGCTCTTTGAGAATTCGACAGTTGAATTAGTGAATTAGTGAATCACCCCCTAATTGCATTAAAAGATTATCCATTCCTGCTAGACTGTGTCTTTAAAATCAGTTTTTGATTCGATCATGTTAAAAGACAGCATATATTGGAAAAGAATGACTAAGCGCTTATGGCACGAAAAACATAGGATGTAGCTGTACTGGAGGTTTTCCAATACTGTATATGCTGTCTTTTAACATGATCGAGTAAAGACTGATTTTAAGGAACACTGGAGTGCCAAAGAGAAATTTTTGTATTTTATACTTTAATCAAAAAGTCCCTAAAAGTGCATAGGAAGTATTAAAAATGTCTGCTAGATAATTACTCCTGTTATAGCAGGTATAGCAGGTGCAAGAGGTTCAATTTCCTTAGAGTTTTCAGAAAAGTAGATTCCAGATAAATTTTGCTCCAGACCTTTTTTATTTTATGTTAGACCGCAATTAAATATTAAAAATATAAACTATATGCATGCTCCTGAACTGTAGATACAAATAACTGCAAAATAAAAATGCAGCCCCTAAAAACACAAATATAGATCATGTGACTGATGCTATTTTAGCGCATCTCTTTATAAGTTCAGCCGGATTGTATTCCAGTCCAGACAAACTCACACTGAAAAATCATTGCATCCAAATCAAAAAAGGTGTACACAAATCCATAGAGATAAATAGGGATTTAACAAGCAGCAAATAGGTTAGACAAGCACAAATGGATTGCATAGTGTAAATGTGGGATATCATGGAATATATTTGCAAGACAGCACACAGACCTCCAATATTGGACTGAATGACTCACATCAAAAACAATGGTGTGAAAGAGGCCCAAGTGACTACATAGGAATGTTTTAAACAGCCATACAGTGTGTATATGTGAACTGAAGTACATCCAGTCATGTGATATAATTTTAAATAAAAAATGCTGCTTTAAGCAGATCGCTGACACTAGCATTGCCAGCATGTTATCTCACATCATAATAATAAAATTCATTAATATTACAAACCTCTAGTGACTGTAACCTCTCAACATATAATACCCTCCTACACAAACGAATAATGAAAGCTGTAATTTTAATAACTTTGCATGGCCATACTGTGATAATTACTGCTTTTCTTGTACACCTTTTGCCACTAAATACTTACTGCAAAAAGCATAAATAGCAATGGGATGGATCAATTTCCCCCAGTATTTAAATAAAAGCAGAATAACTAACAGGCAGGACAAGGATTCATTGTGCTATCTCATTTACTGCTTTTACTGTACAGTATAAGTGAGGTGCTTTACAGTTTGGTTCAATAAATCTAACTACTCTAATGGCCAAAAGTAAACAAGGCTGATAAATAATAAAGAAAATGTGTCAACATTTGTGTTGTTGCCATGATAAAATTACTATGACTGGTGATGGTTTGATGAATAATCATATTGTTTAATCTTTCAACAACCTTTACAAAAAATGACACACTCACCATTCTTTAGGGGTTGAAAGGCCACAGCATTTATTTATTAACAGTTACCATTACCTAGCATATCTTAAACATGCCTTGGCAGATGGTCTCAGAAGTATAAGCTAGTGTGCACTCCATTATGCACTCCATTGCACTTTACTTTGATTATTCGATTACTTGATTTGTAAATCACTGCCTATTTTTCAACTGTCATTTATGCTGGAGACTGGAGAAATGAGTAACACAATTTCAATCCTTGTATGTCCTTATGTACATATGTAGAATTGACAAATAAATAAATATCTATCTATCTATATCTATAAGCTGAAATCGCAAGATCACTCCCCCTATCAGCCACATACCACCATCACTTCCATAACAATTAGATTAAATTCTTAGTTACCTAAGACATATTACCTTAAACTCTTATTCCTGACCCTGTTTCTCAGGACCAATACCCTCAATGTTGTGACATAAATTCTTCCCAAGTGCCCCAATAAATAGGGAGCGAGACTGCGTCTTCTCTGCTCCCGCTCCTACTGTGCCCGCCTCCACACTACCTTCTTCCTGTCCTCATCCCTCCCAGTAATATCCGCCCTCCTCAATTATTATGGGCTTCCTTATTGATTATACTGTAGTTGTATGATTTTGGGGGTTATTCACTAAAGTCCAAATTGTTGCGTATAGGTAAGAATTCGCCAGCTAAAGACAGTCGCAATAGACTGCAACTGTCACAAACGCATCTTTATAATGAGAATATTGACGAAGTCGCGACTTTACTATGGAAAATTGTCTCAGTTGCAACTTTAAAAATTGTCACGGACGCGACTTTACAATGGGGAAATAGTCGCAGTTGCGGATTTGCTATGGGAATCTGCTGTTTGAGAATTTGACAGTTGAATTCCCACCTTAGTAAATAACCCCCTGATGTGCTGCAATTTTGGTGCAACCCAGAAATTACTATTTGACTATTTGCTACAATCTGAAGTGAATATGCAGTTTATTGTATATTAGCCATCCTAGGGTTTGTTAAATGCAATTTGATATAATTTCTTTAAAAATGCATCAGATTCAGTAAAATAAAATCTGATACATGCTGCAATTGCATTAGTATCAGTATGTGACTGAAGTGTATAGCTATCGCAACAAAGACGGTAGTCTGAATGAGGCTGTCAATAGAATATTGACAGAATACAGTTAGTGAGATATGATGAGACTGACATCACTGCCCTTCACTTGTCAAATTTTCCTCACTCCGCACGACTTCTCATCCTACTTCTATCTGATTGACTACACCACACTACAAATCACCGCTGTCTGCCTGTTCGGCAAGTTTACTCTCTGCTTAGTCAGTACTAAGAAGTGAATTTACATCTATTTTGGCGATGCGACTTGAATTGTAGCGAGGTGAATTCAACAGGTGGATTCATCCTTTAGTCAATAAGGCCCTAAAATCATAGAGCACTGTCTTTCCTCTATTATGTTACACATGCAGATCTCAAATATTTTTGCAACGTTTACAACAGTGCAGTCAGTTTAGCCAATGAATAAATGATTAAGTGAGTACTTATTTAGTTCTCTGACAACTGACATATCAGAAGAAAAAGGTCACAATGATTACCTTTTTGTCTACTGCTCCATAGTAATTTCAATAACATATTAGCCATGTGTTTTCACTTTTGCTTCTCCGTGATAAATGCTGCCTTTTACAATCTCTAAAGGTTAATGTGCTTTTTTTTCTTGAAAACTGGACAGGAGTACAAAGCACATTAATGTGCTCACCTAAATAATAAATACAATGGAAGAATCACTGTCACACAAAACGTTTATATGGTCTAAATTTCCAATTATTTTGCAATATAAGCCAGTAGGGTCACATTTTTCTTAATTTCAATTCAAAACCTCAATTTGCTCATTATTTAGTTTCTTATTGCTACAAAACCTTATTTTATTCATTACTTCAAGTGTAGGGGATTCATGTATTCTTCTCTGATGCTGTATAATAAAATAACTCTAAGCTGTTAGACTAAACTTTCAAGGGTACAGGTGAAAGTAATCATCAAAACCTTTGCTGGAAAAAAGTAAGTAGTGAAAGAAATCTTTCCATGTTTCAGACTTTCAAATGCAAGACACCATAGGGCTTATTCAGTAAAGTGCAGCTTCGACTGTGGAAGTAAATTTGCATCACCTTGGATTGCTATGCTCCGATAAACATGAATTTACTACTTATTCCTCTACGTCCTAATTGAACCTAGGCATGGCTCCCGGTTTTCCATTCTGCGGCTAGAAAGCTATATCTTTCAAACTGTTCAGTTTCTGAATTCTGCTTATTCTCAAAAAAAGCCACACTATACCCAGAGAGATAAGGTAGCCATGCTTTAATTTTTATGTTCAATACAATACTTCTCATCTTGTAGGGGCCTATTCATCAATGTGAGAATCCAAGAGACACAGTGAAATTGCATCACTTTGTGTTGCTTTGCTCCAACAGATGACAAATAAGGAGTAGTCAGTCAAACAATAGCAAACTCAATCAAACAAAGTGAAGCCATTTCCTATGATTCTCATGGATCTGTTTAAAGGAGACACTGTCACTTTAACAGTATATTTCTTAGATTAATGTCAAAATACTATGAATAGACAGGATTAATTATAAGGAAGGACATTGTCACAACCTTCGTTTAATTTTGTTCACCACATGGAGCTTACAATCTAGTTTCCCTATTCAGTCACGCACACATAGACAGACACACAGATATATGATTTTGGATTATGGGAGGAAACCGGAGTGCCTAGAGGAAACAAGTGTGGGGAGAATATACAAACTCCATGCAGATGAAGTCCAGGGTGGAATAGAAAAGGTCAGTGATATCGATGGAAAAGGAGCTCCACTGAAAGTAATTAAAAGTATTGCATTATTAATGCATTGATATTTATCATATATCTGTATTGATAAATTCAATTTGGCATTACATAAATTAAAGGAAATAAAAAATGTGGCATAAAGATAAAAACCACTTTTGTTGTGCATCCCTTACTTTTTACAACATCCAATACAACCTTGCGTAAATAGAAAAAACACTCCAGTTACTACATGAGGGAATCTCTGTTTACGCCTATAGAAAATGCTAGTACGTGTGTAGCTCACTCCATGATGAACAGATGGCCCTATGTTGTGCTGTACCCTGTGCTTTTTTTGTGGGACCATTTCATTCAGGAACAAAGAAAGTACCATGATTCTAGTCTGTGTACTATCCCCTACTTGTCCCCTGAGGTTTGTGTATATTGGATAATGTGGTGTTCATAGGTCACAGTTTTGAGTGTACAAAAGAGAGAATTTAAGCAACAACAAATAAAAATAATGCTGTTCAGTTTTGTTTGTGTAATATGAAATTACTCCGATTTAAAAATTAAATAAATGAAATAAAAAAAAAAACAAACCAGTAATAAAGTGACGGAAAGTTGTAAAATGGATCGAATTGTGGTGAATAGGTTGAAATCAGCATACGCATTAAGGGGGGAATTCAGGAACCTCCGAAGTGAGGC